>WAAG01100332.1:0-11618 GCA_013390105.1 Tichodroma muraria
CACACAGAGACACACAGACACAGCCTCTAAGATGGATTTTTCAGAAGGACCTGATGGGGAAGTGCTTGGTGGGAGAACCTGATGTTCTCAGTGCTTGGCTGCTGAGCAAGTGCCTTCCTTATTTCTGCTTGCTGCTCCTGAGTTATTTCTGGCTTTTCCCACCTGGGGGAGCAGCAGCAATTCAAAGCCAGACTGCCAGACTAGGTCCTTCCTCCAGCAGAAGCCCAGACAGGGAGGAGAGGATAAATACCCCCGGAATTACAATAAGCATCCACAGGACACAAATATCAGGAGAAGTCCCCATTACTCACCCTCCTCATCTGTACCTCTTCATTTGATTCCCCTTTTCTTCTCCAACCCTCCCCACTACTTCTGCTCCCCAAAACCTGCAAAGGGCAGGGCCATGAGGGAGAGTGGGGAGCAGGCAGGTCCTGCAGCTGTGTCTGGCAGAGGTGCCTGCTCCGACCAGGAAGGACAAGGCTCTCAGCCAAGTGAGGATCTCACAAGATCTGTGACATCTGGCAGTCACCAGCACTGCCTGTTCCTCAGCTACTCTGCCTCTGGCTGTTTTCTTGTATAAAGGAACAGATAATCTGGACATATTCCAGCTGAATTAGTGTACACATGATGCTCAAAATGAACCTGGGGATAGAAATACATTACTGTCCTATTATGATGCCTACAATACAAGACCTGGAATTGCTTCCATGTCCTGGGCCAGATGCCTCTCCTGGCTCTCACCCAACTCCCCTGGCAGGTGAGACAGATGTCAGACCTGCTTTGTTGCCCTCCTCCCATGCTTCCATGGGATAAAAGAATAGGGCCACAGGCCCAAAACCACAGAAAAGCCCTAAAGAATTAACGTGGCCACAGTCCCAGTGCAGAGACTTGCCCACAGCCGTGGTAGAGCCCTAGAATGATCCCTGAGCTCTAGATTATACCATGCACATTGCATGGAAGTTTTAACACATACCAGTTGATAACCTCTTAGTTTGATCTATAAGAATTTCTTATTTAGTAGATTAGATTTTTGTGCTGTCAGTACATTTTCTTTTCAGAGGCAGAATGACTTGTATCCTGCGTGAGCATCAAGGAAAAGAAAATGTTTGGTGCCAAAATATCCCAACTCTTCCAACTGCCTTGCTTGATACCATGTTTCTGCTATCAACACATTTGAAACCTATGTATAGCAGCTAAATTCATTTTTTCTTGTTCCTCTTTCCTTTCTTTTTTGTGTTTCCTCTTCAGCAAAGGCTTATATCTCCAGTCCTTTGCTACAGAGCACTGTTTTCCAGAACAGTCTTTAAAACAGAAATAAAGCAACACAGAAAGATGAGATTAAATGCAATCTTCTATACTCAACTTTCAGAAGTTTTCCAATAAAACAGTCAGAAAATACTTAAGAGCATGCAGCTATTTTCTGTGCCTACTACTGGTCCCATCAGGAGCTTAAAACCAGCGCTTAAGGTCCTTTACTTTCTTAAGAAATTCATTGCAATGGTAGAGCAGTGATGAGCAGTTTCAGCTCCTGCTCTTCCATTAGTATACAAACTGTTAAAAGACAAGAAAAAATACAATAATAAATTTGAGTGAGCTTGCTGCAGCTGTGCTTGTCAGCTCCAGACATTAGTGTGGCTAATTCCAATTGGGAACAGTTCCTGGGCTTGGTGATAAATTAATCCCAACTCTGATAGTACGGAAAGATTTCTGTATGCATAAGCCAAAAGAAAACTTCCCAAACTGCTTACAAAATCCTCTTTACAGTTATTTTGGTGACTACACACCAAAATATTTAGTCTGTATATCTTTTTTGGATACAGTGCAATCTATTTTTTATTTTGATTAAATGATATTAAAATAGGATATGCTTCATCCAAAAGACAAAAGAATTTATGCACAGGCTTGCACTGAAAATGCAGAATGATGAAGTACAACCAGCGTGGGGTTATGTCCGTTTTTCTGGAGATACACTGCAACTGCTTTGTAGGAAAAGAGCAGTGCCATTGAACACTTCTGAGAGCAGCCCGAGTTTTATTTCAGATCACTGTTCCTGGAAAAATCCACACGCTGACTACTAAAATGAGAAAACATAATACCATTCACTAATCTTTTTTTCCACCCATGCTGTGTCAGTGTTGCTCTGTTGGCAGAAGGATGTGACCCAGAGGACAAGGAAAAGATCCACTGGCTGTATGAAAATCCCCAAGTGCAATGATTTGGCATGACCAGTGCCTGGGAGAGACACGACAACAACGATGCTGGAGCAGCAGAGTCCTGGACAACTGGACAACTTCTGCCAGCTGCATACTGCCCTCCACCATCTCCAGCTCCCGTGCCTTCTCCCAGATATTCAGGCTCACACACCACATTCATCATGTAGTTGATTTTGGTCGCACTCCTGCAGGAGCACTGGGTTTCAGGAAGTTGTTCACCTGGGCAGTTTCATCTCAGCCCCGATGAATAGCTTCATTCTGGAATAACAAATATATACAGAGGGAAAGCTGCTTGCCACAAGGATTCCTTTATGCTGCGCCATGAATTGTTGGCCAGTGGCCATTTAACATTGAAAGGCAAGAGCCACCTGTGTCAGGTGTGTTTAAAGTTCATATTGACTCCTGCCCACCAGTATTTGCATGATGGACAACATCAGAGAAAGGTGCATTTAGTCATTAATTTTTGCCTGACATGGGGAACGGAAATGAAAAGGAGCTCTTTTCTTCTGGGTACAGCTTTTGTTTCCCAGTGTGATCAGTCAACTACTAGCCCTATGACACCCAGCATGGGGTAAACCCAGGTCTAGAGTGTTGGGGACATTTCGGGGTTCCCTCCTGCCCTGGCAGCCCACGCCCAGTGGGACCACACATCCGTGTGGTCTCCCACACCCTCCTCTCTGCCCCTCGCTGCCTCTGACCTTGCTGGATGTTAAGATCAGCTCAGCCTCACACAATGCAGCTTCCTGGGAATGGATTAGAAAGCGAGCTGTGTGGGATATTTGTTATGGCCATGCCTTTCATGGAGAAAACTGTGACTTCTAGCAGTTTTTGTAGATTTTGTAACCCCAGCCAGCCTGCTACTGATTCCTTCGTGAATTTTTACAGCTTTGGCTCCATTCGTGAGCGGTAGAGTAGAGATCACAGTTTTTAATGGGTTTAAGTTATTAGTTACGTATTACCAAAGGGTGTAACATTCTTCATGTTGTAAAATAAAGTCCATTTGTCCTCTCTCCATTTCCCACAGCACACAGTGTTAAATACAGTGCACCATTGTTGGGCTTCTCTCTGAAGCTGGCTCTGGGCAGTTTTGGGTCATGCCAGTGCATCAGCCACGGTGGCAGTGATTGCTATAGGTGCCAGAGGACACTTATCCCACGTGGGAATCCCCTTCCCATGAAAAAGGGGGACCGTAGGTGGGAAAGTGCATGGCATGACTCAGTCAGGAAGGCTGGAGGGATTTGCAGAGGGTTTTGGAGCTGAGGGCTCAGAGATGGTATGAGCCGCTGGAGGGTTTATAGGTTTCCTTTCTGTCCCCTAATGGGAAACTTCAGCAGGGAGGAACATTAGGATCTCAGCCGTACCGGTGTACATCTCCACTGACCAAAACTTCCCTTGTCCAATTTCGAAGTGGGAAAATTTGCACTGTCTGGCTGCAAACTTGGCCGTGGCCTTTGTGCGGATGTCATGGAGGGCAGAATTTGCTGGATTAGTACAAATACCATCTGTAGGCTTGGTTCAGATGAGCGCAGTGTTTGAAAAACAACCCATTTTGCTTATACAAGGACTAACAGCATAGCCAAAATCTGCAGAACATATCTGGTTTTCTCAAACAATTATTGGTGGGTAGCCAATATTTGTTACTTTTCTCCAGAACAATGCATAAACTATGGCACAGAGACAACTGGCCACACTCATGTCAGACCAGAAACCCTGTGCTCTAAATTGCTTTCATCGATTTATCTTCCATTTAAAAATAAAGACAGGGAAGAAAAAGACGTTTAAATTATGTTTGATATGTTTGATACCACCTAGAGTACTTTCTACTGTTGATGTCCATTGGAGCTGGGAGATAAATCCCGCCCTCTTTCCTAAACCTAGGGTTTTTTTATAACTGATAACAGATTTAGGATTTTTGTTTACTTGCAGTTTTCCTGACTTAAAATGTCCTTTTCTGTCTTATAATAGTTTATCAGTTAAGCTGCAATTCCACAACCTTGGGGTTTTTGCACAATAATGTTAAAGGAAAGATTCCTTCAGCCCTCCTACAACTTGTCCCCAACCATCATAAACGTGAAATTGGGTCTTGCAGATGAAGCGAAGCTCTGAAGGGAAGGGACAATTTTATGGTTGTTGTCTGTCTGTAATACATGGGATTTTTAGGGACTGACTTTTACATGTCATCTGTCATTTGGAGACTGAAAAGAAACAAAAGAAATCAGGAAAACTTTCCCAAATCATTCCAGACTGATACTGGAAACACTTATTACGGGGCTTTGGTGGGATTATTCCCCAAAGCAGTCAGACATCGGTCACACCGACACTTTGGTGTGCATTGAGCACTGCAGAGCTTGGCATTTGCAAGAATTGTGTGAAATCTGGGGGGAAGCTCACCTACCCGGGGCTTCCATGTGTCCCAAAGCGCGTCCTGGCTCAAGGCACCGTGTGTTTCCAGAGCTGCCCCTTCCACTTGGAATGAATCCACCTAAATATTTACATGTATTTTGCTCCTATAGTAACAAGAATATTGCAATGGTATGTCTGACATAAACGTGCTGGTATATTCTATGTTGATTTAAATAGCACGGGAGGCATGTGTGCAGTTCCTTCTTCACAAGGAAGGACGGGCTTGCAGGAAGCATCCCATCGGCTTCCGACAATTGTGGATAAAAACATGGGGAAGGGGGGGAAAAAAAAAACACAGGGACGGAAAAAAAATAATTTTAAAAGGGGAGTTTCGGGGCTGCCCGGCTGCCGTAGCCTGGAGCTCCGGGGGCCGCGGCCGGCAGGCGGCAGAGTGGCCGGGATGGACCGGGAGCGGGCGGGGAGCGGGAGCGCAGGGAAAGGTGCGGGGCGGCGAGACCCGGAGAGGCGGTCCCGCCCCGCTGCGCCAGCGGAGCAAGGACCAGGGGAGAGGGAAAATTTCAAAAAATTAACATTGATCCCGTCAGTTCCTTTAAGTGGATTTTTCAGGAAAGCCGGGCTTTGCCTGAGGAGATCAGGCATTCCCTCCGAATCCTGCCCTGATTTAAGTTAATTTGGAGGTTTACCCTGCATTATTAACTGCACTTTTCGTTATGGATTTGGGGGGAAAAAGCCTGTTATCCTCAATATTTCCAGGTTTACTCGGGTAGATCCTGTATCTCTGCTAAGAGGAGTTTTGCCTGGGTACAGTGGAAAAATCTGAGCTTTTCTTAAACTACGGCACAGAGTGAGAAGAGAGGAGAGGTATTTGAAGAAATGTCTCATTTCCCTGTGCAGAGTCTGAGGGCTAAGATGGATGTTTGTTAGAAAGTTGAGCAAACTCCACAAAAGCATTCAAGTTTATAACAAGGTAATTTGTAAACTAATCTCTGCTGTTGTCAGTCCCCTTACTGACTGACACTGTCATGGAATCGGATGCAAACACTGGGGTGGGGGCAAAAGGCAAAGAAAATTTCTGAAATCGTATTTTCACAAAGAAACCAAACCAGCTTGAATTTCCAACAGTGAATTCTAAGAATAAGTCCTGCAAAGGAAGACTGGCATAGAAAAAGAAAGGTAATATAATAAATTGATTCAAGAAAATTATGTTTTACGCTTACCAAAGACAAAAGCTTCAGAAAGAACTACTACTGTATTACTCACTAAGTTCTGATCCTACACCCCTAATACAATATCTGACCTGCAGTAGCAGTACAGAATCAAGTCTATCATTCTCTGAGCACTAAAACCCCTTACTCTTATATGGGTGGTTATACATCTTGTTCCTACACAAAATTCCATACTTTTATAAAAGTAAATTCCAAAGCAAATGTAACTCTTCAGAGCCATCATTACCCAGGGTTTTATTGTCAGCCTTGTTAACTCTCTTGACAAACATCAGATCCAGCCTCTCCACTCCATGACTTCTCTTCAGAGGCTGGTAAGGTTTATTTTACAAATAATACTAAGGACATATTGCTCCTTTAGTTGCTCTCTCAATGAAACTCTAGAAATATATGTCCTCTGTTTTGGTGGCCTTACCTGGCATTTTACATGTGTAAGAGAGAGTACCAAGAGCCTCACAGTTGCTCAGCAAGGGAGTTTTTTGGCTTTGCCAGAAGATAATTGCTCCAGTAGTGAGCTGCTGTTAATCCCAGGCTGTGTTCTCAGTGCTGACCTGCAGCCCTGCTGTTTACATCAGTGGGATTTTTAGGGCCAAATTTTGCAGTTAATTGCAGCAGTATAAATCTGGATTCCTGAATCTCCCTTCCCAGGTGTAGAGCTCCTTTGGATTTGACAGCAAAACTCAGGGCTGATCCTGCGGCTGCTGAAATTGGTGGCCTCGTCTTGCAGTGAAACATAAGAAAGACCTGGGCTAGGCCCTCTCCCAAATTTCCTAATGGCAATAAATGTGAGCAATTAAGGGCTCTGCTTGCTCTGAGGAGCAAGGGCTGCCTTATCTCCGCCTGCCCCAAGCCTTGGGCCCGCCGAGCCTGGGTGGTATGAGGAGGTGTCACTATTAGAGCAGCTCTAGAGGGGATTAATACTGCTGTGGGCTATATTATGTCCTGTCAGGAATCTCTGCAGAAAGAGTAGGAGCTGGAAATGCAAGCTTTCAGCTTTAAGCCCTGAACTTGGGGCTATACAGCAAGATTAAAGCATCGGTGTTCTAATGTTTTCCCATCGAGAAGTGAGAAATCTCCATGCGTTTAAAGGCATTCCCCGTTTTTCAAATAACCAGTTGAGTCAAGAGACCAATTCGATGTCAGTGCTGACTGCATTCATTCCCCTATTTCATTCCCTGAAGCGCTGCACCACGCTGGCAGCTGCTGAGCGAGAGACTAAAAACCTCAGCAGAAAGGGGTATGGACTGACATTACAGACCCAGGGATCACAGCCCGAGCTAGATTCCTTCCCCAAGCCTTGCTGCAGATATTGCAGGCTATGACTTCTGCAGAGGGAATTGATTTATAAAAAGACATTGCAAGAACACCGAACATCAAGGTCTCTGCTGGAGGAAAGTGAGGATTAAACTGCTCAGTCGCTGACAAATGAAAAGAGAAACAGGTAGACAGTGAAGTGATGAAATAATTCATTAGAAGGAGGGGGTTAATAGCTCTGTGGAATTTCCTCATTTGTTGATAAATGTGTTTTAGTGTCCTCACTTTTGCTGTTACCCACTGTGAACAGGGTGGACGTGGGAGTGTTTTGGTTGCAAGTGATTTATTTGACTAAAATGTTAATTCTGTTCTGAATCTTGTATTCGCAATTACAAATTTGACCCACACACAGAAAGCAGCACAGAGAAAGCAGATTAGCTTTATCTTCAGCAAATTTTGCACCTAAATCAGGCACATTTACTTGTGTGGGATGAAATAAGAAAATATGGAGGGAGAGTTTCAGCCCTCATGCCCTTGAAGCACGGTATGCTTCTTCCCTCACATTTGGGTGCACATCAACACAGCACGAAACTTTCAGTGATGTACTTTGGATCAGCTCCGTGTTTACTTAACGTTCAGAAAATGCAGCATTCAGGAAAAAATAGGTAAGATTTTAGGCGGCTCGGATCAGGGTTTTTTTCCTATGGGCAGTTGCTGTCCTCTGTAATATATTCAGTACTAAATCTGCCACTATAGAATTAAAGAAAAGTGCAATTCCCAGCCACTCTGAAAGTACATGGTAACTCTGGCAGGATGAGATTTAATTTTTGTCATTAAACAGATGAAAGCAGTTTCAGTCAGAGTGAAGCACAGAGGTTAAAGTTAGAACATTGTATTGCAATTCTCAGTGCAAGAATTTGTGGGAGCAAAGGACAGAAGTAAAGGCAATGATTTCCCTTCTTAATGCTTGTGAAAACAGCCTCATGTTCTTTTATTTTCAATATACACATGCAGAATATATGCACGTTTTTATTTTGTACTTAAAAGTTAAAACACCTCCAGGAGTATGGTTTATAAGAGGGCAGAAAGGAATAATGAATCAAAAAATAGAAAATAAAACTTTCTTTTACAAAAAAAAAAAAAATTCTGAAGGGAAACTAGATTTGTTAATGGACATTGCATTTTAAGTGTGTGTGTTGAGCAGTTAAAAGTGATAGAGACTGCAAATAATAAAACCCTGTGTCCAAGATCAAAATAATGTTCTATTATTTTAATTACCCCTGAGAAGCAGACACGACTTCAATGAAATTACCTGTGGAGGTAAAATACACAGATAGGGCTGATTATCAAAGCACACAGAATTTTCCACAAGTACCTGATATTTGAGAAACTGTGATATATTTAGCAGGTTTTGAGTTAAAGCTCATGTGCACACATTTACATTTACATATATACATACACACACACACACATATATATACACTGTGCATTATGTTTAATTATGGTGTAAAAGCAGCTCAGAAATGCTGGAAACTTATTGCCTTGAATTATTCCATCACATCTGTATCAGCAAGGGCTTGGTCTCGCTCCCACTGAGGTTTGTGCCCCTTTGACTTCAACGACAACAGGACCAGCCAAAAATACACAAATATTTGTCTTGCATTACAGACTACAAAAGTCCCTGGGAAACATTACCTGTGATATTTTGTTGTTGTTGTATGCAAGAGATGCTGTTTGCTCTGTAGAAAAATACAGGTCTGTAATTAAACCCAACAAACATACATTCTAACTTTAACAAGTATTTTTTTCACAAAATAAAACATTTTAAAATTCATAAATTAATAGTTGAGAGGTTTAATTAAACAAGCAGTTAAAGATGTCTACACTCCCAAGTCCTTTTGTTTTACTACTATTTATTTTTCTCTGAGAGAAACCTTTATTTCCCGGAGGTTTATCTTGTGGAAAATCACTGCTTTAAATTAATTTTCTTTTCGTCAGGTGTAACTTATACTGCTGTACAATGATGCCCTGTGTGTTATTTCAGAAATAAATAGCTTCTTCCTCGGGTTTGGAGGTTTTTTTTAAGTACCAGTTTCAAGAGAGGAGGGAGATTTACTTAAAGAGAAATTTTCCTCCTCGGAGAAAACTGTTTGAAAAGCCACACACACACATTGAGTCTTTGTCTCTTGCAGCATCTCAGAGTTGCTGAGGGTGTTTAACAACCTGAAAGGAGGAGGGCATAAAACCTAAAGATGCTTTAAATGTGCACCCTGTCCAGGTTTTTCAAAAGCTGGTTTGCACCTAAATGTGACATTTGGGGTAATTACTTATTTTTTTAACATGTGGGACAAAAATATTGATTTTTTCTCTCTATTTTTTTTCCTAATTATAGCAATAGTGGATTTTTCAGCCTGGTTTTTGCCATAAGGGGCACTTGGTGAGTCCAAGAAACTCTGCAGTAGTTTGAGCTCCTGACTCTTTGCAGTATCAGGAGCTTTAATGAGCTTTCAGCCTGATCATGCTAGCACTCTCTCAAGTAACTGACTTCGCTGATATTGCTTGTATGACTGAAAATTGTAGTCAAATTAAAAACTAACTGCAGCCTTTTGTAGTTATCTTGTGTATGAAGCTGAACTAGGCACAATTTTCTTTCAAAAAGCAACAATAACAGGGAATTAGGGATTTCTGGGGGAATGCAACCCTTTAAACACAAAGAGAGGTGAAATCAGCACATCTGAGCATGAATTATATCAAGAACTTATAAAAATTTAACAGGGAGTGGTGTCCTTTCTGGAAGTATTTAAGCTGTTCCACAGCAGCATAATAGGTTATATCCCCGCAATGCAATTTTTAAATCAGCTGCAGGATTTTATAGAAAACTGACTTCAACTCTCTTAAAATCTGTAACAACACTTCCCTGGGCATTCTAAAGGACCTACCAGAGGGGAGGTTTTGGTTACAGACAGGGTTTATTTTTTGGATCTGACAAACCCTTGGTTACCCATGAACACATTTTTGGAGTAATCCTATCAGATTGTTCTGCGAAGGGTCAGTCCTGTACAGCCCTGAATTGTGCCCGGGGTCAGCAACTTGCACCCGCCATGCTCCTTATCCAGACCTGCAATTTGTAATATTGGGCTGTTCATTAAAGCTTACTTTTAAAACTGCCTCAGAAGGGTTGTACATAAAACTAAAGAAACCCGTTTAAGGAACCAGCTTGCTTCCTTTGGAAACAAATAAGAGCTGGAGCATGTGGAGTCAGGAAACTTTAGCTGGTCATCAAAACATGCATTTTTGTGCACAAAAGACGTTCCAGTGTGGCATTTCCTACCTCATGAAGCCACTTTTCCCCTCAATGCAGCTCTGCAAATACAATAGCGCATTGATTGACTTTCAAATTCACCAGACTTCAATAAATTCTGAAAGTGTATGAAATTCAAATTGAAGCAAGGGACACACGGAGTGTTAGTCCTTCTCAAAATAATAATTTAATAACTCTCAAAAATGTACAGCGGTTTAGGAAAGGCAACCCAGATGGGAACATATAAAATAAAGCCATAAAATTTCCTTCAAATGCATTTTAATCATTGTTAAATATTTACATTTAATAAGTGCAAGGTTTTATTGCAAGAGAGATGTAATTACACTTATCATTCATGGAAAAAATGGAGTTTTAATAGCCTGTACATTGATTTCCTAAGATGAAATAGTGTCCTAAAAATATGTTGCTTGCTCTCCCCTAGGAATATGTTCCATATGTGAATGTAAAACAGATGAGAATTTTTTTGTCAGTGCACAAATGATGTCAACTTTAGTCCTCATTGTCTCTGTTACATTTAACATAAATCTTTGCCTCTGATGTTTTGCTTATTAGAAGCACCTCATCAGTGTTTTACAACCCTTACTAACAAGGTTATTTATTTAATAAACAATAACAGGAAGAGTAGCAACACCTTGGCATGGGCTCTAGGGAAGCTATTCGTGGAAGCCATGGCCTCACACAATTTTATCAATCATTTGTGGCCACATTTGATGCATCAAACAGAGGTCAAAGGGGTGACATATCTCCAAAAATTATCCTTTATTTTTATATTATCATTATTTGTCTGCCTTTTTTTTTCCCCCCTCACATCTTTCTTTTCTTCTTTTTTCCCTGGTTTCCCTGCCCACAGAGGTCCTGATTGTCAGGAAGTTTTATGTCATCTCCCCTTAACCAAAACAGCCAGCACAGCCATAGCTGCAGCTGCAGCAAGGTCAAGACTGGAACCATCCATCACCTGTAATCCTGATCAGTTTTTTTACCTTGAAACCTGTAGTAATAAAAAAATACCTAATGCAGGGACTAATATAAGAAATACCTGGATTTTAGGAACTGATGACACTGTGGGCATTATCAGTGCAGGAAACTGCTTGACCTGGCACCTTTTGAAATACTGACTGTGGCAGCACCTGGAAGCCTTCTGTCTTGAAAAGATGTTCAGTGTTTGTACTGTGTAGGCAGCCATGAAAGTCTCTATTAACATTATTTATTTGAACTGAAAAATTATAATTTTTTAAAATAGAT
>WAAG01100391.1:0-13522 GCA_013390105.1 Tichodroma muraria
GGGTCAAGGTGCTGCTAACTGGCCTATTTCACTGCATCCTCCTTCTTAGCCTTCTTGAAAATTCCCCCTTGTCCTCAGTCACATCTCCCAATTGCCATGAAAGTCTGACAGTTATTGAGAATGGAAAAGTAAAAGAAATTCATAACAAAAACCACTTAAACATTAGTAAGGGAAAATATGGCATCAGTTGACTGTGGTGTCAGTGGTATACACGCTGATTTTCAAGTACAACAGAATAAATTAAGAGTGAACTAAAATTTTCACTTGTTTTCCATGAATTTTAGAAATTACCATTCTCTCTTCCATGGTCTCTCTTCCCAAACTAAAGTCTTTCCTTCTTCAATCCATAAAAAAAGCATTCTACCAACAAAAGACATGGGTAACTCAATCCTTCTTTTCTGATTCTCTGTCAAAAGCATCTCAAGCTTTAAGTAAATGTCTTAAATTTGCTTTTCCCTATTACGTTGCATAAAACCAGAAAGCAAGTCTATATTACCATTTCTATGTCTTTAGAAAGTAATATAATTTCCACTGGAAAAGTTAAAAAATCCACAATTTATATGCGTTGAAATGTTTGTATCTTAGAAAAAGTATACTGAATATAGGTTTTCCATTCCTTAATGACAATTTATTCTTCCTTGTCTTATGATATCATTCACCAATTCCTTAGGACACCAGGCAAGGAATGCAGCAAGGATCAGCTATCCTTGGAAGGAAGGATAAAAGTTAATAACAGAAGGAAGAAGTAAATAACATAAATTTGTCATAACAGAGATGGAAATCATGTAAGCCTCCTTAAAAGGAAATAAAAGGAAAGTAATTTTAAAGGAATTCAGAGAAAATAAGGAATCTTCTAAGCTTTTAATAGGTATGACAGTGATCTTCCAGGATTTGGAGTAAAAAAACATGTTGGAGGAAACCTGTGATCATTGCAAACAGTTACTTTCTCTCGTGGGAAAAAGGAGATATGCAAGATGGAAATCCTGACAACATCACAAACACCGACAAATTGAGAGTACAGGCACAGACTACCACATCCAGAGAAAGATTCTTAGCACATTATGAATGTGTTCTTTCAGAAGAATCAAGGAGAGAGTTTACACACTCCCAGACAAAATTAACTCGTACTGAAAAGGTCTCTTTGGTCATAAACAGTATCAGCTGGAACAGTGTCTAGCAAATGGTTTAAGGTAAGACAAAATAAATATGGATGCCAGTTTTACCACTCTCTTGTGGAAAGAGAGAAAGGATGCAAGTGCTGTGAATTCTTGTGGAGTGGCAGTGACAATTTCACTGCATTGCTTTCTGTACCCAATTTTTCTTATTTCAAAATAATAAAAAAACCCATAGAAACAAGTTTGTTCTTTACATCTCTTGATTATGTGTGGACATACAGTGAACAAAATCAGAAAAAATAAGATTATAATTGCACAGGAGTGGCTTAAAATTAAAACAATAAAGTAACATTGTCTGTGTATGAACAAGACTAAATAGGCATGTGTAGATGGAAAAGGGCTGCTTTCTAATAGACTAAGACAAAGTTTTCCACAAGGTGGAGGTATGTAAACTGCACACATCTTCACAGTATGTTTAACATTTAAGGACAGAGGCTATGAAGCCACTTCTGGCTCAACTGCCAACAAAAGCCACAGGTCAAAGGGCAAACCCAACTGGTTTCAGCGCCACTTTTGGAAGCGGGAAGAACCAAGGAGAAACAGTTTGCACCCCTTGCTGTCTTTCTTCTGTACACTCAGTGTCAGCCCTGCAGCTGGCTGGCACACAAGAAATGCCTCAGCCAGCAGGACCACATTGCCTTTTTGCATCAAGGGAGAAAACATCTGGTAAGCAGAATCTGTAAGAAGTCAGGGGGAGAAAATGGAACACAAAAGTCTTTCTTGTACTAGATCCTCTGCCTGTCTGAAATATGAGCAGAAGAAGGAACACACCTTGTCTACACAACCCACAGCTTTGAGCAATCATCATTTATCATGGAATTTAAGCCACAGAGGAAAGAACTTTATCTTGATACATGGGGTAAAAATTAAACTTATATATATGTGAAGAGATGTATTAAAAAATTATCCAACATAGCAGCTGTGGGTCTCTGAATCATAAAGTAAGTTAACAACACAAGTATGAGAAGTGAGCTTTTTTAGGCTATATATTTATTAGAAGCAGTATTAATGTATGAATCCACCTTGAAAGAAAATAAGTGTCCTTGAGATGTTAGATTCTATCAGCCAAATTGAATGTCTGCATCAATGGCTCTCCCTAAAAGTCATAATTAGGTCATTAAAATATATTTAGAAAAATAGCCTGTAAAATAAAGTTAAAAAATACTCACCTTCATTTTATTTCATAGGTCACTGTTATACCATCTAATAAGATAATTAAAAACATGCAAGCAGCTGGTACTGAGGCTAAACAGATTAATGTAATAGTCTGTAGTCATATGTGCTGGCAAGGGGTTCACCTCTTTGGCGAGGAGAAGGTCAGCTGCCCTTGGGAAGGGAGGAGAAAGACAGTATTTCTACTTTCCAGTGGCACTGCATTGCAGATACTGAAACTAAAGTCCCACATGTATTTTCCTTTTCCTTTTGGTGAAGTCCAGCCCATTTGGACATCCAAAAAAGGCTTTAACCATAGCAGTTAAATAATACAGTAGAGCAAAGCTCAAATATTTTCCTTAAGTTTCTTATTTAAAATAAATAAAAGTTAGAAGTTGAAAGTTATTATATGTCTAAATCCTTGTTCATATGTTTCTAATAGTGAACTTCTAATTTTGATGACATGGTTCTAGGAAATAATTTTCATAATTTCTTATTAGTAAAGCTTCTTCCCAAGTACACAAAGAATACTTCCATCAGAGCCTAAAGACCAGCTAGAAAATTCTCTGTGAGCTGACAGGACACATTCACAAACTCAAAGAATATTTAGAAATATATGCCAGTCACATGCGCTTTTCACTTACATTACTTAAAAACTTTATGACCTAAAGGGTCATAAAGGCTCACTATCTGAACACATGCAGCATTAAATCTGTGCTGTGATCAACACAAGCAAGAGTCACAACCTCTAAGGTGACACCTTCATATTAAAAATAAAACCATACAAATAGTTCTGGAGCATCATAAATACATTGAAGAATAATGATATGTCATCCCTTATTAACACACACACTTGGGAGTCTTGTACTGGATAGCATCAAATTGTCCTTTAAAATAGAAAATGTGAGAATCAAGCAGACTCTCCTGGGGTTTCTTTTTTACTGTGGTAAAAACAATGTTTTTAAGAGCACTTTAATAACAAAACTTATTACTATTCAAATATTTTTGTAGTCATCTCTTCTAATTAAGTCCTAAAGGTCTATTACTGATAAAATATAAAGCAACTTTTGTTTTAGCAAAAATTTTCAGTACAATTTTTAATGTATTAACCTTCTGCATGCATGACATCTACCATGATCCAAAGACGCCCTTGCTTCTTTTATGCCAAAAATTCATTAGCTGGTCTCTTTAAAATATGATAGACAGAAATGCATTGGGTAAACAAGACTATCATTAGTTTTACTAAATAACTAACTTACTAAAACAATATTCCTTGACAGTATCCTAAAATAAGTCAAAATCTCTAACGAGTCCTTAAAGAAAAAACTACCATTTACCATCGTTACCTTTCAAGGCAATTTAGGATTCACTTTCCATCTTTCATAAGGTATTAGATACTCATTTTTATTTAACATGCAGTCCAGAACTGTAACTATCAAAACAATATCCAACCCAACCATCAAATTTACAGCCAGTCTCATTTCAGATGATAGGAATTACTTGCCACTGAGCAACAAATATACATTTCACATCTCAAGCACTACTACTAAATAACGGTGATAGCTTGCCAGCTATGAGAAGTCAGAGGTTACTTTTATAAATATGCATACATATACAACTCCCCAATACACATACACACAATATATATATTTTTTACTATCTTACCTTTAATTATATCAATAATACTTTGGCAATGAGATATGGGACCCCTCTTAAAAGCCTAATTAACTTCAGTTTTCTAAGTTGGGCTGTAATCCTCTCTGACAGAATACAAGTATTATTCAGTGGAACTTGTAGCCAATGTCATATTTATTATATGCACTTTGGACTAAGGAATGTAGAGATACAAAGACCAGCTTTAACCTCCACTTAATCTGTGGAGCACTGAAGAGTCACTAAGCTTTAGGCTGATTTAGGTAAAAAGGTACCGTGCTCTGTCCGACTACTAGCTGTCCATGCTAGCTACATTCCCTGCACTGGCACTGATGCTATGGGAAGCTTTGGCAGGAGAACACTGAGAATGAAGTCATCAGAAAGCTCTCCCTACAAAGCATGAACAGGTTGGGCTAGGTTAGCTCCCTGGACTAGCTCCCTGAGAGATGAGCGGAGCAGGGATGAGAAGAAGGGCTCAGATCCCAGCTCCACAGCTCACGCTCCTATGGAACCAGAGTCTAGCTAAAGCTGGCTGCTTCTTCTTCAAGAAGCTTCCAGAAGAAGCTTCTTCTTCAAGGTAGGTGCTGTACCTACCACTTGGTAGGTACAACAGCTGGTGCTCTTGTCTTGATGACTTTCAGGAAACTAAAGTTTCCTGGCTTTAATGGCAGAATCTCATCTTTCTTATGCTGATCTGGTTAAATTCTGTCTTGCCTATTTTTGAGAGGTTGATTTGTGGTCTCTCTATCTACATATGCTGCTCACCTAAAAAACCTGAGGATTATCCTGGGCGGTATTTTCCGGCCTTTCTTTTAACTTAAGACAGTATGTCGCATACAGAGAACACAAATATGGCAAGAAACAGAGTCATGCAGAACCCTAAAATGGATCTTCCAATATATTTTATCAAAGTGAATATGCTAACTACCCTAGAAGAGTTTTACATCATCACAGAGCAAGCTTCATTAGAGTCGACTTGTTAGGATACAGAAAACTGTAAGAATACCTAAATCAACCCACCCCAGTCTCACTTTGTCCCTGCAGGCACACCCTTTGTTCCAACCTTGCTCTTAGTCCAGAAGCTTCCTCTGGGTGTTTGAATCGCAGCAAACTCTTTGCTGTTCCCTCTAGATCCTTACAAAAAGTCTTCCTTTTCAACATCCTCAGGCCCGGGCTGTTTTCTCCTTGCTCTCCTTGGCAATCTGTCTGTCTCCAGCCTACAACAGGTTCTCCAGCATTGTGTCCCTCCCTGCCACCCCACGCCTGAGGCTCCCCGTGACCAGCACAGCTCACAGCCTGCACCACGGTGCAACACTCCCCACCAAGCCGGCTGCAACCAGGACAAGGCAAACAGGCAGGTTCCTCCTGCAGGTTCCTCCTGCCTGCCTGCACCTCTTTGAAGTAGAGATTCCAGCAGTGCACAAACCAAAACTGAAAAAAATGCCAATCAACATAGTCCACTAAATGATTTGAAAATAATCATGTGGGGTAAGCTTGTTTTGTTTTATCATGCTTAAACGTGAAAATCAGATGCAATCCTTCTGGTCAGCACAAATCATACTATTAATTTACTAGTCACAAGGATGAAGATTTTTTTGTAGCAGAGTCAGTATTTTGCAGGGTGAAAGATGAAAGTATACACCTGCTGATTATCTTTCTGTGCTTTCAAGCACAAGACACCCTCTGGTATGCACCCAAGCAAGATTCAAGCTCAATGACATTACTGAAAAAAGTTTCTTTAACTGGTGTTTACTGCCAACAAAACTGAAATACTATTTTCTTGTCAAATAAGCTCAAATTTAACTAATCTTGGCTTTGGTTTTTGATACGAAATAATGAGGAAATAGAGTTCCATGCAGTCCATACATCCAGCTGCTTTGGAGAAGATCAGAAAGGTGATCACTGGAGAGTTGAATATTTCAATGTTTAGCTTAGTTGCTGTGAGTTTACTTTATCGAATACTTTGGAGAAAAAAAAAAACCACAAAAAACAACCTTAAAAACGTTTAGGCTTTAAAATATGTTGTACTTTCACTAGTTAAACATTTTGAACAACTTTCTAAAAAAAAACCAAACAGGAATCCTGAAAACAAATTTTCAGATCATTCCTTAATTAAATACTTCATGTTCTTTTGTTCACTGTTTCAGTTTATATTGCACAATCCTCCTGAAGTATAGGACCTGTTCTTTTGCTTTAAACAGATTATGGTCCTTATTATAATCAACCCTCTTAAAATTAGAAAATAAATTTAAAAAATTACCAACCTGTAAGAAGTAAAAGTTCCATCTGAATCTGAGGTGGGGGGTGTGCTTCCATTTTCATTTGATCCTCCTAATACAAAAATAAGAGAAAACACCTTTGTTGTAAGACAAACTCTAATAAGAACACAATATTGATGACAACCGACAAACACCGACAACAAAACTCACCTAAAACCTATATGCATAGACAAATCTCAACTTTACCTCTTCAAATTCTAACAGCCATCTTAACTAGCCTCCATGTTCAAACTGGAGTCTGAATGTTCTGAACATCTGATACTTAATTTCACTTAAAGTTTTGATTGAGGCCCTTCTCAAATTATTAAAAACAATTTAACTAGTATAGGATTACAGCAATACACCATAAAAGTAGATGAGCTTGATTTTACCAACATTAAATAAAAAAATGTAAAAGTTCATCTGCTTTGTGAAAAATTCTGAGCTGACTTTGTGATACCAGTTTGTTTTTTTTTGTCATAGCACAAGTTCAAAGCTTCTCTGAAAGTACCTATTAAGACGTCTGCCAAACATCTTATTTTACATCCTGTGGGCTGATGATACTTAGAGCAGTGATGTTGTTAGAAATCAAGGATTACAAGGAAATTTTCTTTCTATAACTACATCTATTGAAAGACTGCTAATAGTCAGGAGTCATGTATTTTTCAAACCAAATTTATTCTTGTCCTGTTTTATACTGTTTATTCTTGCCCTGTCATTTAGTTTGATAATTCTTCTATGTCCCTGTGTGCCTCCTTAGTTAATTTACAGGTAGCACTGCACAACTCTGTTCTGCTGACTGCAATCAAGTTCTTTCAGTCTTTTTTCTAAATGAGGCTTCGTGTTCCCCATTTTCTTTAACTCAGTCCTTTTTACACATGGAAAAGGAGGGACAGGAGCTGCAGAGAGCATACTACAAGTTCAGAGAATCGATAATTTGGACTGTGGTTTTCTTCTCTGTCAAACAAATCTTGCTTGATACAGCCGACAGCCGTGCTGCTTGCCGCTCCATCTTGCAGTTTCACAGCCATCCTTAACCAAACATGCCCGCCTGCACATTTACTCTCCATTTTTTATTTACGAAAATAAGTTTTCAGTTTACACTAAAAATTCTTGCTAGTGTAATATTGTAGTTCACACAATGTCATGCTGTTTGCAGTCCTCTTTTCTTCAGAAAGGACCAGTCCTGCCTGAATACTCTATCTGTGCTGGCATGAGATATTACATTCCAACAATTTTATTTAAAAGCCTATCAGCTCTCATTCTGTGGCAAGAAAATAAATGAAAATATTGGATAAGACTGGTTCAACCCCAAGCTTCACTAAAAAGAATTCTTTCATTAAAATCTGCATTTCTCTATTAATCCGAAAATTACTATACTTCACTAATCCCCATCCCTTCTATTTCACAGCATCTCCTATGGCACTACATCAGATGCTTTACTGAGGTCCAGACAGACTTGATGTATTTCCTGAATGTATATTTTGAAAAGCAGACAGGTTAGCTGGCCACAATGTCCCATTTAACAAAAAATCCTGCAATAAAAGTTATGCCATTTGCTTTTCTCTCTTACTTCCTCCTTAAAAACTTTTTTTAAGCCTTGCACGATATTGGTCAGCCCATGCAGGTGCTCTGCTATCACTTTTCTGTTAATCTAAGTACAGGTTTTCCTAGGTACAGGTATTTCCACTCATCAGCCAAGAACTAAAATACTAAAAAATGTTCCATGCAGCAGTATTTGTCAATATTCTTGAAGTCTGCAAGTCAGATTATTAGCTCTGCTAATTTATAGTATCTACCCTACACTCCCATCTATGTAATTTACTTATTTTCAGGCCTTTGCTTGAAATTCTATTTTTACTGAAAATTAAATATTTTCCTTTTACATTTAGTATCATTTACCCGTTCACACTGCAGAATGGTTCTAGTTTTCTTTCCTAGCAAGCTTCTTTACATAGTCAAGTAATATTTTCCTGTTTATTTAAATTCTCATCTTATGATCTGATTCAACTTAATTTTTGCTGATTGTCGCTATAACCCCACACTTTCCGATACCCAGGATGTGGCCACCTTTGCAGAACAAGCTGTTTTTCTATTTCTTTGAGGATCTTTGCTTATTCCAGACATTCCTTAAAAAATACTTAATCATTCACTTCGGCATAGAACTTCCAAGTGTTTTTAATTTTCATCTTATTTGGAATGCAGGGTTTTTTATTAACTTTTGCACCTTTGTCTAAAACAAATCCCAAACCTCTACTACATCTTAGTCTAAAATCACTCAGTCCAGTTGATTTCACTAATTAGCTCTCCATTTATTTTGAAAATGGAAATCCTACTTAATCAATCTGCTTTTTGTTTACTAAATTTAACTAAATTAACAACACCAGATATTTCATCCAGGAGCCGACCCTCCCGTTATTAATAACCATCTGTTCATTTTTTTTTCTCGTATCTTGTAAAATAGTCTCCCATATTGGGACAATTTTCGGTAATACGCTTTTTCATATATTACCCATCTCCACATCTGATCCTGAGCATTGAGAGAAATGACTGAACTATGTTCAGTCTCTGTTAAAGCCATATGGCCAGGTGCAGTGGTACTGGGCAAGTGCTACAGGGACACAGCACAGCAAAATGGGTCCTGAATGCACTACTGCACTTCATTTGTACTTAACTAAGTAAGTATTCACTTACCAGACCAGTCAGATTGAACAAAAAAAAAACCCCAAAACCTTATTCACAATGCTAAGTTGATATAATGAAAAAATATGCCTTTTCAAGGACAGCAACATAACCTTCCTCCTTTCTGAAGAATGAACTTTAAGATTATCTCAAAAAATGCATGGACTTTATCATCTTTGAACAAAACCATTTGTCCTGCTTGAAGAGTGAGCAGGACACAGACAAAAACCAAGAATAATAGCTGTTCTTTCACCAGGATCCCTACAGTTGGTGGGATCCTGGGTCTGCTACATCCACTGAGCTTTTCTTCACAAACTACTCTAAGTGTAGCTTGCTTTATTCTGAAGACAATGATTTTCTTTATTTAAATGACTGCCAAAATAGTTTAGTGTTTTTAATTGTATACCCATTGTTAATAAATCTCATAATCATACAAGTTACTGTTTGGGTGCTTTTTAGTGAGCTGCTTTTGCTGCCGCATCATATCATTAGCAGCAGCTACCAAAACTGGATAGGGCTAGGTGTATTCAGCTCTCAAACCCAGGATATAATGGAACAGACCCTTCTGTAATTGCTCCCTTGCTCTACCCTCTTTAAGATGGGCATGTCTGTTATGACACCTTGAAAGATGATTAAGATATATCATTCATTGAAAGTGCTAAAAATGATAATGCAAAGAGCAAAGTATTCATTTTCTTAACAGGAAGACTCCCTAAATTTTACCTAGTTTTTAGCAAATCCTATTAAGTTTCCATAGTTAGTGAAACAGAGGAAAAATGAGACTGCTGCTTCACTAACTAGTGACATTAAGCTGTGGGAATCCATGCCCTGAATCACCTCTCCTCAGGAAAGTTCCAGTTACTCCTCCTGAAAGATACGGTGAACTCTCAGTAGAACAGATATACTACTTCCATGTTCTTTACTGATAATGACACAAATTTCTGGTAAAATATATGTATACTGAACAGTTATGAATATAAGATTCATGATGCAAGTAACAAAAATTGTGGTTCTTAAAAAATTGATTCAGTAATTGTTAATTTATCGTCAATTTCTTTCTGAAACTCAATTATGGGAAGAAGGGTTTTACTGAAGAAAGAGAGTAACCCTCTAGTAACCCTGCCATGGACCTTGTGAAAAGCTTTCCTAACTTCAAATGCACAAGCTAGGGGAAAAAAGGTAAAATAACTCCTGTCACACTCTCAGAGGAAAGAGAAGGGAAATGAGCAATACTGTAACAAGCACCTGTATCAAAGTAAGTATGGCTTTCAGCACTAGAGCAGTTACTGGTTTTATTACAATAATAAAATAAGGCTGAATCCTTCCAAAGGGCCTGAAAATTACCTGGATTGCTGCTCCTTTAGCTGTAGCAACTCCCTCTCCTGAGAATGAAAACTTTCTCCCCAAATTGCCTCACTTTTGTGAAGTCTGTTCTTGTGCACAGAGACCAAGGGCCAAGAGACTTGTGCAGCTGGGACCTGACAATGCTGGACACAGCTGGAGGCTGTTTCAAGAGACGCTGTGCAACTCAAATTTGACACTTTCACTAACTGATAAAAGAAGAACATTTCAAATGCTAGCTTCTTCAGACTTCTAAGATGCATAGAGAAGGATTTGCAAACAGTACACTTGGGAGGGTGCTAGATTCACCCAGAACACGTGGGCTTGTCACTTGCAGTAACTGGTATCTTGTCTAGAACATATTTGAGATTATAGGCACAGCATAAATTGGGAGAACCCAAAATAAGGAAAATGCCTTCACTTCCTGAAGATTATCTGAAAACTACATGTAGAAATTGTAATAAGAAGCCTGACTGAAACTTGCACATTATTTTTTTTTGCATTTTTATTTTTTAACAATCTATTACACTGATAGAATCACAGAACTATTTAGGTTGAAAAAGATTTGTAAGATCATTGAGGCCTAATGCTAACCCAGCACTGCCAAGTTCAGCATTAAGCCAAGTCCCCAGGTTGCCACATCTTTAAAAAATCAGATGCCTTTTAAATACCTCCAGGTACGGTGACTCAACTGATAGGGTACTTTCTCACAGAAGAGCTTTTTCAAGGTGCAGTGCACAGTTTCCACTTCAGGTAATAAGAAGAAACTGGACAGCATTTCAAAGTCCCAATACACAGGTGGGAAGACACTCTGGGTATGCTCCAGGCACAATGAACACTGAGCTGAAGCATGTGCTCAGCAGCAGCTGATGTAGAAGAATGATGTAGGGATCAGACATTTCTTCCTCATCTCTTTCACTACATCTTGAAAACAGCAATTTCCTGTGAGATGTAAAAAATCAGCACTAGACTTTTCAAGGAGAAAGGGTGGGATACTGTCATAACCAGCTGCAAGTCCACGAAGACATGAAGCTGGAGTGACATGGCCTTGTCATTGACATGCCTTGCTTGATAGGTGCACTCCTAATTAAAAAACAAAATCAAACTCAATTTTTTTTCTCTTGAAAATACACTTTGATACTGAGGAATTGTCTCCAAATATATCCGTATTTCGGCACGCACGTATACAGGCACATATGCATGTCTGTATGTGGGCACATGCGTGTTTATACAGTTCAAACCAATTTACCTGTCCTGTGTCACCTATGAAAGGGTTCTATGGCTGCCAGTTTAGGAATTTGTGATGAAAGTGATCCTACTTATGTAACCAAACTGCATTTCCCTGCTTACAAGTGTCATAATGGAGACAGATCCTTCTGCTGACCTGTTTGCACTCTGCTTAATGTTTTACTTTGTATTCTAATCGAAGGTTAAAATGTTATTAAAACATGGAATTTATTTAACATTGTGAAAATTTAAGTTGATATAAACACTCTATCATTAATGCAGTGTTTTATGATTAGAGACAATTCAGATTTTAACACAAATCTATGCTTGCAGTCTAAGGTTGTCAATTCTTATAACATGACTTCAAAATTCCATGCTATATTAATTTTCAGCATATTTAAAGCTTAATAATTTAATGATTTATCCAATTTTAATTTATACTTTCAAAACCACTTTGAACAATCTGAGGTGCCACTAGAGATCACAACAGTGGTCCTGGTTAAGTCAAATAATAATTATAGCGCTTTCACTTTAAAGATGAGATTATTTTTAATTATTGAGTGAAGTACTTGAGGTACCATACTTATATAATTACGCTACTCATTAAATGGTTATTGAAAGCTGAAATGTAATTTTAATGACAGCTACCTATTTTTCTTTGCACACTTTATAGATGACAGATCAGTCAGGAATTCTAGTTTGCTCAAAAAATCCTTGCAGCTGCACTGGTTCTTTCAGGTGTAAAACAATTAAGCTGTTCTTTTTTTTAAACTTTAAACATTTTTTTTCTCAAATGATATTGATATAATATACAGAAATTAATAAAAACAGAACAATAAAGCATGGATATTTTTTCTTCTTCACAGTAATATTGAAATGCTGGTCCTAAACTATATAAATTCCAGACAATATCCCCTCCAAAACAGTGACAATACAAATATGGAAGAATAATTTTAGTCAATATGTGTTCCTCATATAATACAAACAACAACAAAAAAATTGCTTAACAGATTGCAGACCTTTATTGTGAGTATAAAGGGGTAATCAACATACAATAAGCATTTTACTATGCATTAAAACTATATATAATACCATGAGATTCCTTCGCTTTTTCTAACATCAAAGTTCACAACTCTTCAAACATAAAATTCCTCTGTACTATTTACTTCACAGATAGATATTCATCAGACTGATCTGGATAAAATTTATTCTAACACGTAGGCATCTCTTTCAATTGACACTACAGAGTCTGTGGTCTCAGAAATGTGCACCTAAACACTTACGCTCTGTATCTTAAGCCTTTATATGCGATGTTTGAAATTCAGGGTATTTCTCCGTTGTTTCAAAGATCTGTATCTTGTCCAAATTAAGCTTTCCTTTTTCACAATGAAAACCAAACAGAGGAGTAAATTTGCTTCATTAACAATATTAAAGCAAAGATTTCTGAGTTCACTGTATGGGGAAAAGGCAATAAAGTTTTGAAGAGGGAAAAACTGCTTTGTTCCTTCAATCCCCTAGTTGAAATTAATTATAGCAAATGTTTATGAAAACATCTGTTCCATACAGTTATAAATTCTTAATTTTAGCATGGGCGATTCCAAGCTCCTCTATTATTTTGAAAGAGAACAGTCTGACAACTGAAAGGTTTACAAAAGACCAGGCAATTTGTATTTCTACAGCACTAAATATGCAGTTTGGAAAGTCTTCAGGATCTCTGCAGCAAAGGAAAAATAAAACAAAATACAAAAAGTCTAAGACGATTGAAGCTTTCTGATTTGGGTCCGCTGATAGAACAAAATGGGAGTGGGAGGAGGGAAAAAAACCAAACCGCGAATATAGAAGGAGAACTAATCCCGAAAACATACGGCAAATTGAGATTTTGCTACATAAAGTAGATGTTTAAGAAGCGAAACCTCGCGGAGCTGCGGCTTTCCGCGCGAGGGATGCGGGCGGGGAGCCGGGCGCTGCCGCGCGGTGCCAAAAGAGGGCGCTGCAGAGTTTGGGAAGCGGCGGCCGCGGCCGCCGGCGGCTCCG
>WAAG01100511.1:0-10936 GCA_013390105.1 Tichodroma muraria
ATATCATCGGAAATCTTGTACAAATAAAAAATGATGGGGCCATCAGTTTTACTCACAAAGAGGAGTGGGTGTCTGAGAAACAAGAATTCTGTTCTGGAAAAAAATGTCAGTGTTTGTCATTTGCTTTTGTCTTACAATGCAATGAGACCTCAAGTTCAACCAGTTTTAACAGAAGGAAAAAATTCCAGGTCAGAAGATCCAGCATTTTAACAGCTGAGACAAACCCAGGAAATGTGGTTGTTTGGAATTTCACATCCATAAGCGTTCACAACTTACCCTCCTCCCTCTGACCAGCCACTCCATTCTGGATCCCTCAAACCTTTCTAAAATTTATGGAAATGAGATCTCATAAAATATCGCAATGGATGGATCTGCATTTTTCCATTAAAAATGGTTTAAAACATTTTTTGCCAATCTCACTTTCATTTTTATGAGTAGGTGAGGTACTGTTTGAACAGTAAGACAATATTCTGTAGGAAAAGCTGTCAGACCCAAAATTATATAGCTCATTAAATATGCAACCTAATCTGTGTCTGCCTGCTGCCAAAATCATGAACCCTGTGAAGACAGTAAAAAAAAACTTCCTCAAAGATGCATTCGAGCTCTTGGTCGAGTGCTAAATACCTTCAACTTCTGTTAAAGCTACAGCTCTCAACATTGCCTTCCATATATAATGGGCATAACTGTAGAATATTTGCATGACTTTTTCTGTGTCTCTGGAGACAACAGAGTATTTGGGCTGAGAAAATCACAAGACTGCAACCAAGAACATCAAAATATATGCATACACTTTAAGTTGTTCCAGCAAAGGAAACTCACTTTCACTGAAGTACTGTAAGCTGATCTAAGTGAGTTTTCTGATGTAATGAACTTTATCTCTTTGATCCCCATGAAGAATCCATCTGAGTCAGAGCCAGAAAAACATGTAAATCTGACACTACAATAGGAACATTTGTTTAAAATGAGTAACACATCTTGATAGGGGTGTTTTGATAGCTAAAACAAACTTTATGCAATACAGTTTTGAAAGCTTGTTGAAAAATGAATGGATAAAACATGTTTCAGCTCAAGAGTCAGCTATACAGTCAGATTGCTTCTTTCACTTTGATTCAGTGCAATAAAAAGCTAAATCCTCTGAAGAGTCATTGTACCAAGCTGACTAGGTCTGTTATGGTGGAGCACATATTACTGTAATGAACCAGTTTCACACAGGTAATTGTCATGGCAGTGGAAACCAAAGCAGAGACACAGATGCATGTTGTGTTCTGCTAGTCCTGCCAATGGTTATTTGAAAGTCTGAAATCAAACAGAGATGAGCCTGTGTGTGTGTTAGGTTGCTGCACAGGGTTTTCTGGTTTCCTACCAGGGTTTATGCAAACAACTGAAAACATATATTATCAAATAAAGCTTATGCTACTTCTTTCCATCTATACTTTCTATGAATATACAAAAAATGAAGGCCCTGGCAACTGCAGATTTTGATAGTAAAATCTGATAGTCAGGAATATGTTTAGCGCATTTTTTTTCAGAATATTTAAATGTCCATCAGCTTTCCTGAGTTCTTTACGAAAATACAAAATTTAAAGCTTAATGCTCTAATGACGGTCATCAGAACTCTCAAGGAGAGACATCTGCAGCCAGTGCCCCTGCAGACTGTCAGCTGATACATTATCAATTAGCCAGCAGACTGGCCAATCACATCTGTGCTGTTTTGCCTGAAGATTGAATGACTCACATTGCCTGGTGCTCTTAAACAGTGATGACTATGTGTATTAGAAAGGGCAAGATGATGACTAAGCAAATATAGAGAAAAATCTGCTCCCTGATGTGGAAAAGACCCGTTTTCAAACAGTTGTGCACACAGCTGTGTTTATAACCTTTTCTGTATGGCTCACATTGAACTTCCATGCAGAGAATACAAGTAGCCCTCGAGTAACACCACCAAATTGCTGCAGTATCACTTGTTACGTGGGAGCTATTTAGAGAAACCAAATTTGTAAATACATTTTAGAAGATAAAGAATCAAGATACTGTGGTTTCTGGGATAATCTGTGTTAATAATTTCTGAAATAACTCAATGAACTGAGTTAGCTCCATAGCTCACTTTTAAGAAAAGTATGAGAACTGAATGAAATGTTTGGAAGGAAAACGTAAAAACTTAAATTAGAAACACACATTTGTCAGCAACAAAATTCTGTGTGGTTTTTTTGGCTCAAGTGTATATCAACATTGCTACATGCCATAATTTATGATTTCTTTTAGGGACTGTAACACTGGCATAGCAAGAAACATCAGCTGAGGTGAGTGGCTGGCTGACAAACCAATTTAAAATGATGATAAACACAGCAATGATGAGAGGATGTGCAGGGGTGAGATTTCCCCACATCTTAACTCCAGAAATGCTGATTAATGAGTTCAGTGTAAGCCCCTTGCTTTTGGATGAAATAAAGTATGAGCAGATGAGTAACAGAAGAGGGCAGTGAGGGAAGACAGTAGAGAGACTAATCTTTCCCAGCTGAGATGGGAAGACTTTGTGGAAGGACTAATTTCAGGCCAAAAATATTATGAATAATAGAGATTATTTCTGTAAAGAGAACATTAGTTTCAAGTCTACAGGGAGGCTTTCTAATAATAACACAGAAAGAAATCTAAGAGAAAGCATCCTAATTTTTTTTCATCCATAAGATCAAAACCTTCAATGAGTATGGGCAAGAAGCTGATAAATGTTATCTTCCATAATATGAATTTACTTCTTGATCTAAAGTGAAAACAAAACTCTGAAAAAATATGTTTTACTGTTTCCTCTCTCTCTTATGTATGGAATATAATCTGCTAGCTGTGGTCCTGTCCCTTTGGTGTTTGAGGAATTCAGATTTTTCAAGTCCTTAATTTGCACCATAACCACTGGGCCTTCTACAGAAGGGAGCATGTGGGGAGATGTGGGAAGTCCCCCCCACAGCGTGACTGTGGGAACATCACTTGTTACTGGTTTTTGCAGAATCTGCTTGCTGCAGATAGTGCTGGGGTATTTTACTGGGCACTGCCTCTTGGAGTGTGCATGCACATGTGCACACCTCCTGTGTGTGGCTGTGGGGGTGTGCCTACACTTCGTCTGCAAATGTAATCAAGCTGACAATGGATCCTGCCTTCTCCTTACATCACTTTTTTGACCTGACTGACAGTGGTGCCCTCCATGATCTTGTTGAAGGCTTTCAGTGCAGAAAGGTGAACACCTTGGGTTGCCACAACCAAAGTGACTGGGAACATTCACAGATGCAGAACGTTACCCACCTGGTTCAGCTTGTGGCTGGAAGCTGAAATGCCGGTAGGTTTGGATGAGAGTTTCAGGGATCATATTCACGGACTTGAATGCTGGTGTTGTGCCTAGTCCCTTTAGGGGCTGTAAAAGGACACACAGCTCCTTTTGCTGTGCCTACCCTGGCAGGTAGGGCAGGGCAGCAGCGGCAGGCCGGCAGTTGTCCGTGCTCTGTGATTCCTGCCTGCTCCCAAGCACAGGGATTGCTGTGCTGATTGCCCTTCTTCCAAACAGCACACAGACACACTTCAGGGGAGAGCATGTGCCAGGGTCCATTCCCATCAGGCAATTTCAACTCAAACACCCAGACTCGGGGGGGTGGGGAGGGGAGAGAAGAGACTGTGGTATGTAGAGCTGAGCCATGCTGTGCTGCCTGGCCTCAGGGCCAGAGCGTGGTCCCTGGTTATTTTACTCACTAGACATTTCCTGTGTGTCTCAATTCCCTCTATTCAAGAGCAAGAGAAGAACTTCCCCCCTTTACAAAAAATAAGTGCCTTTTTAATGCGATGCAGGAATAGGTGCTATTTTAAGTATTCGCCAGAGATGAAGCCAATATTTTTTCAGTCTGCTGGGAGAGCGGATCCATGGTAAGAAATCTTTGTCATGCAATCCAGATTCTGTCTGAGTTTCAGTCTGCAGACATCTCCAAGTATGTAGTTGTTTGAGTTTGCTGTTCAAGTCTGGCCCACTCTTGATAGCATTTGTGCAAAGCTGAAGCTTGAAATTGAACCGGACTGGAAGGCGAGACGGGTTCAACTTCATTGCTCTGCTTGTTGGGTTGCTTCCTCTCTGGGCAATGTAAAAAAAGTCAACTGTATTATTTTTCCTTTTCCATGGCCAGGGCCAAAGAATGCAGGAAAATTCGCCAAGAGTAGAAAAAAAAATTGAGTTCTGCTATAGCTTCAGGGGTCCAAGATACTTGCCTTTCTCATCAGAGAGAGAGCAACCAGACTGATATACTATTTTCCATCAATCAAGTCAGCAAAGCCAGGCAGAGCACTTCCTTTGACATCAATGCAGTGGTGACAGTTGTAGAGTTAATGCATTCCTTCTTAATGGAATACCATAAATCTAGGTTCAATGCTGCCAAAATAATGGCTGCAGTTCTCACTGGTGAAGTCGGCTCTCTCCTTGCATTCCCATGGGCCTAAAACAGTTTGGATTTAGAGCTAATAGTATTAATGGTATTAATAACAATTTCTAAGGCAGTTCACAAGGATGGTTTACCTGTTCGAAGTGATGCTGTTGCCTCTTGGTTGAGCACACATATGCCTTTTAATAATGGCATCATATTTCACAGCTTCAGAAGAATTATATTCCTTGTTTGAAACCACAGGACAAAACTAGAAAGGAACAATTTATGTTTTTTTTCCAGGAAGATGTTTGGATTGTGTCAGAGACTCCCTAAAGTAAACAGAGGTTCCTCAGGTTTAGTGTCTTATTTCTAAGGAAATATGTAAGACAGAATTCAAATGTGACAGTAGGGTATAGTGCTGATACAGGAGGGAAAAGTTCATTGATTAATTCACTAGCTGTATTCTATTTGGGTACCAATGAGGGAAAAACCCCAGGTATACCTGCTCAGGAAGTAATCAGATCAGAGTTAGAGATACATGGGAGGTTCAAATGGAAGTCAGAAAACCTCTTTGCAATCTCAGAGAATGGCTTTGCCCATGGGGTGTGTAAGCAAGTGGCCTGCAGGAGGAGGAACAATGGATGCACGGTCTGCATCACAGGGGAAAGCCCTGACACCACAGGCAGCAGAGCATCTACCAAGCATTTCCCTCATGGTATCTTGAGCCTCTTTCTCCTCTCCCACAAGAATTTACTCAGCCCCCAAGGGGATGTTATTTGGGATTGTATAACTTACTGGAGCTAACCAGCTTTATAGCACTATTCAGGCACAAGGCTTTACCTCTCACTTACAAGTTTATTTCCCTCTGCAGGGATCATAAAGCAACTTTCAAATTACCAGCCAGTACTGCTGGGGCACAGAGGAAACCATTGTGGTACAAAGTCCACTGAGCATAGGATGTAAGTGTAGCAAGGCTTTTAACCCCTCTCTGAATGGGAATCTGAAAACAGATGGTAAATGCCCAAAGGATAGATGGTGCTGAGGGGAAGGGAAGGAGGTGGACCATGACCATTTTGGTTCAGGTAATCTGTATCTTGGTGCAGTGCACTTCCAGAGTGCAAGCATGTGACCAGGGCTTCCTCAGAGGGCCCCCCAGTGAGAGCAACAACATCCCTGCCTTCCCACCCAGTGGAGGAGACCTCACTAACCTACAGGTGGTGACGAGAGCAATGCCCTAATGCTGCCCACCCTCTAAGGAAATGGAAATTATTGCCCATATTTAACAGTGGTCTATTAAATTTGGTGTTTGACTTAAGCGTCCACAAGTAATCATACAAAATCTCGTCTTTAGTTGTTCTTGCAAACCTAGACACTCACTTACTCAAAGCAAATGTGCAGGATGCAAATAAAACATAAGCAGAAGGTAGCCTAGGGGGTCCAAGCCCTGAAGGCGTATAACGCATTGATGCAATTTTTGGAAGGGATTTCTTGTTTATTAAACCAACCACTTGAAATTAATTGGAAAGTAAAGTCTTGATCTTGGCACATTCAAATCATAAATATTCAGCTTTCATTTAGCTCCTAAGTAAAGCCAACAGTGAAGGTCAGACTTGGAGAGGGATAACAGGACTTGCATGCCCTCAGTCGGGTGGAAGCTGTTGGTGCTAGCTCAGCTCACAGGACACGGGTGGAGGAGCAGTGACGCTGGCTGCGGCTGCAGACGCTCTGGGCTGGGTATGCGGAGGTTGGCCTTTGGTCCAGACCTAAAAGCCATAACAGCAAAGAAGCAACACACACGAGGTTGCTCATGGTACTGTGCTGATGGGAGTGTTTGACTTCTGGGCCAGACAGGCTTGCATCTGTCCAACTCAGTGCATGGGCTCATGCAGACAGGCGTACACTCAATCTGATCCCAGGGCCATTCCCCGACAGAACCACAAAATAAACACATGTGCATTCACTGCTTTCTAGAGTATACCGGATGTTAATGAGCAGAATAATTTGTAGTGGCTTGACTACTGCCTTTATTTTTTAGCTTGTGGCTAATGTATGAAGGCATTTCTGATCATAACTATGCCAATAACCTATTGTCACGTCAGCTATTGCTAACTGCATTTACTCAAACAAAATATTGATGGAGTTCTTTTTTATTGCAAGGAAAAAAAACAAGTGGGCATGCTTTCAAGAATCACAGAGTACAGTATGTCTGCATTTAATTATGGGGTTGGAGCAATTAACACTTGGGCTCTGCTTTGTTCTGTATTCCATGGCTGGTTGTTGAGAAAATACAATTCTCAAAAGCTTGCCATTTAAAATGTATTTAGTCTATTTTTAGTTAGTGTGAAGGGGTTTACCTACAATTGCTTAGGGCTATGAAGGTTGGGCTAACACTCAGGAGACCTTGATTCAATCCAAAGTGTTCTTTGTGACAGTGGAAAAGTCCTAATTTGTGCTGATATCTCACTGGCCTGCTGGAGAATTATTCCTTGCTGTAAGGCAAGGATTCCATTAGCTGTAAAGTGCTCAGAATCTGGGCTACTTAAAATACATTGGTGTTTTCTCAGGTTTTATTATTAATGTATGTCACTAATAACAATTTACATCAGACTTATTCACTGATAACTAGAGACCCTTAAACCAAAACATGACACAATGTGCAATGTATATAGCTTTGCCCCTCTTCCATGAATTTTCTTAAACGTCTAAGTCTGACCTAATTCAAAATTATATATCTCAAGTATGTATCTTAGATTAAAACACTGATATGTTTCAGACCCACTGAAAAAGTTATGATACTAAAGACCTCCTTTTTATTATTTCCCCTCACAACTTCACCTTGCAACACTTTCTTAATTGCAAAACAATTTTGGCTTGAACTTCTGTGTCTCAGTCTGCTGTACTGTGACCTAAAGAACAGTACATACACATGCAGAAATTAACTGGTCCCTTAGGAGTACTCTTGTGCTGGAGAGTGAAGGAGGAGAAGGCAGATTTGCAAATAGCTATATTTTCTTTCACCAACTTAATTGCTTCTGTTTGGAACTTTTAAAATCTCACCTTACCATGCAGTCATTTTCAAAGTGAGCACAGCATGACTGACCCAAAAAAAAATCTGATTGCTTTTTTATTATAATTTTTGTTGTGATATTTTATTAGTGGAGACTGCAACACCTCAGAGGAGTAACAGTTGGCTGGTTGTGGCACTTCTGGCATTTCCTAGATTACACTCTGATTAACTCTTCTATATTAATAAAGACCTTTTAATATGCTTTTGTGAGAGTAATTTCCTAGGGATTTCAGGAAAACATATGGAAAAACAAACTGCATCACACAGCATCCCAGTGACACTTCTGTGAGTCATCAGAGTTGGACTTTTGGATCTCTAGCAGGTGAGTTAGTCAACTAACCAATAATAATATTAAGCCATCATCATTCTTGAAGATTAGTACTAGAAATACTTACCAGTTTTCATAATTATTTGCTGACAGAGGGACAGTGAAACTCAGGTTGGGGTTTTCTTTCAGTCATCATTTATGGCTCTGGAAGTATCTTCCCATTCTCAAGTGCAAGTCTTTGCTAGACCACTGGAAATAAATGCTTTTTGTGGAAAATCGTCCATTTTAACAGCCCCCCAGTATTATTTTTCTTTCTAGAACCCTTGATATTTCAGTTCAAAATAAAGGTTAAACAATAATGGTGGTACAAAACAGGTTAGTACAGTCAAAAGGGACTCTTTTTTGCAGCCATGCTCACAGCATTTCTTATCCAGCAGAGTGCATAAACTGCACACAGATTCCCACATGCACACAAGCCTTTGCACAGTCCTTTGATCTTTGACAGGAATCTTCAGACACCCTTTGGAATGGGAGACGCTCTTGTAGTCTGTTACAGTTGTGGGTAAATTTTTGGTTTGGAGTAAACGATCTAGTTAGAGGATGTTTTCTTATTCTTAAAGTGACACAAAGTCCTCAGAAGGAGATGAAAGTATATCATTGTAGCTTTGTAGTTGTGGGAGTATTAGCCATTTATAATTGTCTGGAATAAAATAAAAATGGAAATAATGAGAATGTGATGCATGGTAAACAAACACAGACCTGTAAGACATGTATTACTCATGAACACAGGATCAAACAGCTGCTTTTCCTGCCTTTTACAATGTGTTCCTGACATAAAATTAACTGTATTTGTTGGACTAGTATCTCACTTGATATCGATTCACCACCTCTGTATGTAATTTCTTCTGTTAAAGTTCAAGGACTGATCAGGGCACTTTGTCCTATAACATCTTGCCACTCTTTTATAATCTCTGGGGGTCTAATTCTCCAGAAATTCCTACTCTTATCCATGCCTACTGTCCAGCTGATAATGTGCTTTTGTCTAGCTCTCTAAAACGTACTTTTACTCCCAGCACAGGAGGTGTGACACCCTGCTCAAGTTAAGGATTGAAGCATCAGGAACCAGAGTTTTCAAATTTTCACCTGATTGTTTTCACCAGCTCTTCAGAGCTTCCATGCACCAGAGTGTGACCAGAGCTGACTCCTCTCGGACCCAGAAGGGACAGAGCTAAAAGGCAGCAGAGAAACAAACCTCTGTTGCCTTCTCTTATTACAGCTGCAGGATGATTTTGAGAAGTTGCTATTGAGAAATACATCAACATATTGTTGATGCCTTTGCCTTAGTGAGTGATGATCTAATTTCTGTTCAGTTGACCCGCAGCCAGTTCACGTTTGGATCAAAGTTTGAAACATAGCTTGTTTCTTATTAGGGTGAGCTGGTCATTATGAATGTGAATCAATCGTAACAACCCTTAGTAAGGGATTAATCCTGCAAGATGATGAACACTCTGTGAAGGAGGGCAGGTGCTCAGTGTACCACCTACCCTGTTCTTCATGTTACCAAGTCGCACCATTTCTCTGAATCTGATCTGCCAAATTATTCCTGAAGCCCTATGCTGTAAATACAGGCATTCATACAGATAAATATGTTGTACTCTTCACTGAGGAAGGAAAAATTAATTATAATGAATGATTCTCATTCACACCTGCATTATGGAAGACTTAGGTCAAGCTAAACCCATTGCTAACTCAAAACTGTGGGAAATGGTCTTTCTGTGATTTGTCTATTTTACTCTGATTTCTGTCACAGATCACCAGAATAAACCAAATGCCTTGGCCAGTCACAAATAGATCTATCCTACTTTTTTCTAAGAATGAAAAGCTGCTTTAACTTAATCAATAGTAGTAGTTGCATGACACAAATGAGAAGATTACTGGAATTAGTTAAGATAATAAAAATACTTTGTGTCCCTCATTAAAAGTCTTAACAAGAGTAACTAAAATTGAAAGGAACGGTTGAAAGATCAGGGTCAACATCTGTTTAATTTTTAGCTATTTTAATTCTAGTTCATGATTATTTTAGAAGCTATCCTAAAGAGTCAAAGGCGAAAGAGCAATGGGAAGAAGACAGAGTTCTTCAAGGGACAATTCATCAGTCAATTCAACATATGGTGTATGAGAAAAAAAGCAAATAGAACAGAGTTCTTGTAGTCATAAGCTAATAATAAAGTCTCTAGACACTTTTCAGGGTAGGGTCAGGCCTTCAGTGCTTTGAATTTCTGCCTGGTGACACACTGCAAGAAATCCAGCGCACATGAAGAACAGATTGCTGTTTCTGGTGATAATGGCACTGACAAGAGCCACTCACAGTATCCCAAAAGTTCCCATTTTGTCACTCAGTGTCCCCACGTTCACAGCATCTTAGTTCAGCATATGTAGCTAAGGGACTTCCATGACAAAGAATAGCTGATGAAGGCCCTTGTGCAGTCAGCAGAGGCATAGATGGGGAACCTTTCAGAGGATCAGTCATATTTCTTGTGGACTAAAATCAACTTGCTTTCTTTACCCCATAACCAGTCCAAGGTCATTTGGCTTACATCAGTGCACAGTAAAAAGCTTTAAGAGACAGCAGCAAATGCTCTTCCTTATGGCCAGACTACAAAGAAGAAAGTAAACTCTTCTGCCTTCTCCTTAGTTAAACTTCTTAGATGTTGCTTGGGACCTGAGATCTCTGAATTCAAAGATGAAAAATGGAGCACACTGAAAAGGATGAGTTCCTTCTCTTCTTTCTCTTTTGGGACTCCTTAGGCTTTTCTTCACTACGTAAAGTAGAGCAATCCAGCTACCCTTTTTGCATTACAAACTTTTCTTATAAAAACCAAAATCAGACAATAAAAGCACACTTTCTCCTTATGCTCTGTTTTCTCATTCTTTCCCTCTCCCTGGCCCCACCTGTACTAACACAGTCACACTTTCAGTAGTCCTTACTGGCAGCAATGTAAGCTTTCAGTTTTTATTAAGAAGGCTAAATCAGGAGTTTATAATAGTCCTTTTATACTTCTAATGTTGCCCATTTTACTGCTGCTTTAACATTCACTGCCCAGACCTGGCTTGTATTCCATGTTCCCAGATCTGAACAACAGAACACCCCTATTAATTTAACCACGTCCTTTCTATTCCTACATTTCTTAAGTAGTACAGCTGTGATTT
>WAAG01100589.1:0-10641 GCA_013390105.1 Tichodroma muraria
GGAAAAAAAAATAAAAATCTGATTGATTCTGTTATCACAGCACAATCACGGATCCTAAGGTAGCTGGTGAACTTCCTTCTTGATTATTTTTTTAGTATTTACCACACTCAGGTAAAAGCAAGTCTTGGTTAAGATCTTATCCAGCTGAAGATAAGTTTTGTTCTTATACAGCTGTGGCTTGCCAGAAAATTATATTAAATTGAGACCATCTCTTCATATTTTATTTTACACAGGGCTTTAGGGGTTTTTTTTTTGGTTGGTTTGGGTTTTGGTAGTAGTTGTTGTTGCTGTTTGGTGCTGTGGTTTTTTGGTTTGGTTTATTTTAAGGCAGAGTTCCTTTAATAATATAATAAGCAGACTTACTTCATTATATATCACTGGTAATAAGTATGGTCTTGCTTTGGCCTCTAGTCAAAGTATTTTTTCACTGTAAACTAGATTTTAATTTTTTTTTAAGTTTGGTAAGTGAAAGTGTCTAACTTCTTTTCTACTATTTATTGTAAAACTATCATATCAGCAATATCTCCCATTGAACAAATAACGATGCTGTTATAACACCTAGTAATTAACTTTCATTCACAATCATTTAAAAGTATTTTGCAAATTTAACAGACAATTGAGTAAATAGCTATGCAAAAAATATAAGCAGATAAAACAAAGATAATGCACATCCATTTCAAGTAAGATACTATTACTCTAAACATGGTACTTAGTCTCTGTTTTACGTGAGATATGTTCTGTGGATTGGTGACAGCTAAAAGTGAAATTTTTTCTATGCTTTTATCATTTGAACTCTAAAAGTATTGATTTTTTTCATATTAAAGGAACACAAACTACTGGTTTGTTTATAGCATAAAATATACCACCCATACAAATTTGCAGCGTCCTAGGACTGTTTGTCCTCCTATGAGTCTTACCTCAGATTCTGGTAAGATTCCAAGAGCTTTGCACCAACTGTTTCATGTTTGCCTATGAAGATGGGAAAAAGAAAAAAATCCAGAGATCACTTAGTAGCAACACCAGTTACTTATGCCCATATAACAGTTTTTAAAATCAGTGCCTTTCAGGAACTGTGTTTACAGAAGTTCATGCAGGTGCAAGTCAGGAATGAAGTCAATTCCCAACTATATATCAGCTCATGTGCCAAGCAACACACACGTTTCTCCTGCATCTCAAACAGTACCATGATTTCAGCCTCCCCCGCTGCAGGTGACACATTCAGATGAACTCCTCACAAATGCTAAGGACAATCACACAGAGATGCCAACAGGCCCATTCCTGCAGGTTGCTAAGTGTTCCCAGCCTCCCAGGGTCCAGGAGGAAGGTGGTGCATGGGACCACTGCACTAGAGCACACTTCAGCCACAGAACTCAAACACTGCAGGAAGCTTGAAAACACGTACAAGAGCAGGCACGTGGTCACATCTTGCACCTCATTGAAAAGCTTTTTTCACTTCTCCTACTGGAGACCTGAGCAATGATGAAAATGCTTGAGTAGCTCACAAAGATGAGCGAGACCCTTTGCTAAGAGCATCCCTGCAGGGAAACAGCAACCATGGCAGATTCCTCAGGTGAGCAGCCACATGATGTGAAGAACCAAGGAGCAGGAGCTCCATCAGGCATGAACAATGAAGACTCATAAAACTGTCAATTGGTCCTGGGGGATCACAAATACAACAAATGGCAACCTGAAATCATCTGGAGTGACTTTAATCACCAGTAATTCCTGACCAGTAAGCAGCATGTGATCCATGTTCTGCTGAAGATGTCATTAATTATAACATTACTTACATAAAAGCAACAGACCTTAGTAGTGGTAGAAACAATCACCTCATGGATGTTAGAATTTTCAATCAGAACTCCAGAATTCTTCCTTATTGATAAAAGATGTTTGCTGTCTTAGATTTTAAATTGATTGGTCACTAAAAGTAATCTACCGCTTTTATGAAAATATTAATCTCATTCTTTAGGTAGAAGATACAAAAAATGAATAAAAAGCATAACAATGTAATTTTTTTTTTACTACACAACATGAGAAAACTTCACTGTAAAATATTTTTTTTCCAGTTAAACCTACTTTCTAGTGATTACTTCAGTTATGTTATATTTTCAAACCAAAAGAGGGCACTGTCCCTCCAGGATTGAAGGATGCATAAAGGTTGCTGTGTTTCAAAATTTGTCACTTTTTAAACTCCTTTAAATATATTAGTTGGTTTAATCAAAGGAACTAAACAAAACATATTTCTCCCTGCAGGTGTATCTTCCGTATATCCTTAGATTTTTGTGACTTCAACAGTATTACCACTAGACTAACTAAGCAAAACACTTCAAGAATCCACAAAGCCCTGATAATTCAAAGTGAGAACTGATTTATTTTGCTGGAAAAAGGGACAGTCAGTAATTTGCATTATCAGATTCAATATTCGAGAACAACATTTTCCAATAATAGAGAGATTGATAAAATTACCAGCTTTATACTCACTGAAAAGAATGAGGGGAAATTATTATCAATGGTTATTGGATTAAACTGTACTTTAAAAAAATCAGTCAACTAACACTTTAAAATCAGAAATTGTGTTAGCTAGAATTGACTTCAGCAAAATCTTTCAAATTTTAAATGAATGTTTTAACAGGAACTTTAGCTTAGTTTCTTAATATGCTGCCTGCTGCCTTTTACAAACACCTACAACCCAAAATCTTCCTGATTATGCTCTTCCATTTATAAAACTCTTCCTATTCAAGTTTCCCAAGAGAGATTTAAGGCCTAGTTCTTTGCTTTTTACCAACCACCCAAACATAGATGCAGATACTGGAAGTGAAATTTTATCATTTAACTAGTCAGGCACAAAATTTAGTAGATGCCTGTCTGAAGTGGTACTTCAAGGGAAGGAGGAAACAAGCCTTCTCCACCTTGCTAGTTATTGTACGTGAAAACAAACACTAACAGTTCCTTTGCTGGCAAAACGCATTCCCCATAGAGTAATCCATCCACATCCTCCATAATTTCTTTCAGAGCTTTGTATTTTTAATGGCACTGAAAAGATCAAGGCAAGGGCACAGCCAGCTGGCTGAAGGCAACGAAACAGTGTTTAGCTCTCTGCTGGATTATAGCTATACATGGAGGATTTTTAGTCCATTCTATCATTTCTTTAAACTTTAGAACTTCCTCAGTGAAAACAACTGAAGTTTAATCTTTGACAAATGACGAATGCAAGATCATTTTCTTCCTGTACATATAACATTTCTATATGAATTGCACATCATCACATCATCATGCATATTTCTTAGAAGTCTTACGCACTCATTAATTCAAATTTACATGGCCAGCAATTTTCATATTTTTATTACTCGGACAAAATAAGTTATATTTTTAAATGCATTCTGCTAATTTGTGTTCATGTTTTATTTACTGCACAGACAGATGGACTGCATGGCAAAATGGAAGAAACATTGGATACAGGGTCAGAGTACATTCTGTGTTTCACATTACATAGCACTTTATGATCTGTTCCAGTGATTACCTTCACCTGGATATTTCTTTGCTCGTTCCTCAAAGAACCATTCACCAGCCTTCACTTTCACATCTCTGAAAACAATCAAAAGAGATTCAAATCAAAATGTTTGCAAGTGCATTTCTTCAAATGTTCGGTTACCATGTAACAATTCAACATCCTTTATTAATCCTACCATAAAACTAGGATTTCATGACTACTCAATCTATTGACTGGTTTTGCTGTGGGTCTGAAAAAAGCCACGGGGGGACAGAATCTTTTAGGGATTTTTGTTTTGGTTTTGGGGGGGTGGGTTAGTTTGATAGCTTGTTTTCCTTTTTGCAGTGTAGGACTGGCCATGGAAAGTGGCCACGCTGCTCTGGCCATTGCTCTGAAAGCAGGAGTCCTGGGCACACTCCAGTCTGCACAACCAACCTGCAAAGCAGCCCAGGCACTTGTGCTGACTGCCTCGTCTGAGAAGTGAGGAATGTACACAGTAGAGGACATGGCTCCAAGCAGAACTTGGGATGGCTACCAGGGAGCACTGAGCTCCACAGCCCTGACACCACAGGGGCTTCGTGGCCCATCTCTCCATTTTCTGGAGACTACCATCAGTTACATTGATGTCCTACAAAGGCACCAGGATCACAGGAAAAGAAAAGTAATGATTAACAAGTACCAAGTACAAGATAATATCAGATGAAATAGCTCTGTCAAGATTTTCAGCAAATCTTACTCTTCCTGAAGCCTGCAATTTGAACTCACCCATTATTAAAGAGACAAAAAAAAATTAACAGGATAGGATTCTCTGGATCCTTCAGATTCCAAATTCTCATCTAAATGTCTTACTAATTTTTAGGGCATATATAATATCTCCCTTCCTTGTCAATTTTGTGATGCTCACTATAAGATGAAGATTCACTGCAAAAATTTCCAGCTGAGGTAAGACTCATAAAAAAGACTCAGTGCAGGCACTGCTAAACTTTCTTCTCTACCCAGTTGTTGCTTTTCCTTCTATATAATTAATCTCTTTATTACCATTCACTTTGCCAAAATTGCTTGAAACGGGCAACAGCATACAAATAGTAAATTCATGTAGGGCGTACTTTCTTAAGAAAGTAAAATGTCTAAATACAAGAGCCAAAGTGATACCCACCAATGGCCCAGGCAACAAAACCTCTGGGTCTGCCATTTCACACCTCACCTTATTCTGCATCAAAACAGACAAACTATAGGTAGGATGCTTTTTGTTCTTTCTGTCACTTGATTTTAAAGCCTTTTAGGCATTTAAATAACATCTTTGTAAGTAGCAATGCAGAATATTTAAAAAAAGAGCAAACAACTACCCATGTAGACTTTATTTCACCCACGTGACCATTATTTACCCATGTGACCATGTACAATTTATTTTCATTCCTAACCATAGACCCTTGTGCATAACTGTACACAGATGAGTCTGAAAATTAGGTTTAAATAACTGAGACAGGATACTCATTTTGGATGGAGATCTATTAACTAATACATGTCTGAAATCTGTCTTCAAGGGCTTTGCATTGGTAGTGCCTTGATTTTCATTCAACCCCAGCCTTCCCTTTATATTATTTCCACCACCCCCTGGTTGTCTTCCAGAGTTCAATCTCCAGTTCTGCAGAGATTCATGTGATAAATGAATCTACTCTGAGAAGTTCTGGACACCCCTTCCTTGGAGGTATTCAAGGCCAGGCTGGATGGGGCTCTGAGACACCTGGTCTTTATGGAAAGTGTCCCTGTCCATGGCAGGGCAAGTGGAACCCAGACGATCTTTAAGGTTCTTTCCAACCCAAATCATTCTATGAAAATTAGACCACACACAGAATGAAAATAGATCTGAAAGTATTTTTTTTTTTTTTTATAAAGAGTGTATTGAGTTAAGGTATGACCAAAAGTATTAAAACAAAGGTAATAAAGAACCTTTGTCAGGTAAAAAAGACTAAACTCATCCAAAACAAATGTCTTTGTAGACTTCTAGAACTTAGGATTCCTTTTAAAAAAACCTAACATGCTATACCAATTCCATTCACATAAGTCTTCCAGTTGAAAGACAAACTTTGTCAGCCCACAAGGTTTTCAAAATTTCTTATTTTGCAAGAAATATAAAATCTGCCTATGCCCGCATGCTCTTTAACTGAGGTGTTTAAGCACATTCCTTACAAACACGACCCCAGTGCCTAGGGGAGAACCTCCATAGTGCTGCTGCTGCTGTTCGGTTCAGGAAAAAAATTACTCTAGTGATAAATAAGACCCAAAATTACAGTTACTTGGGACTTGGAAATCAGCTCTTACCTTTCTTAACCATCCTATTTTTCCCCTCACCAGGATAAACAAAAGGTGCTGAGTACCATTTACCACATTGCTGCACTCCCTTACCCTTGAGATTCGCAGCTTTGATGTAAAGCTCACTGAAGGCAATTGAAGAAGTCTGACTGAATTTAATTGATTTTACATCATGGCTAAAGATCAAATGTACTCTCTCTTCACTATAAAGAGAAATTCAATGACAGCTGGCATATCCATCTGTATCAGCAAGATTAAAGAAAGGTAATTTCCTGAAGGAAAAGTAAAAAGGTCTTTTAATTAATCTAAATAATGTTTTCTTGGTTTTACCATTAAATATCTGGACAAGCTTATTAAATAATTAAGGGTGAGAAACACTACACAAAACATCTTAACAACCAATGACTCCCTATAGGGGATTTCCACTGTGGCCACCAAATAACTGGAAACTGATTTAAAACAAGAGGAAGTGGAGAGGGTTATCTAGACAAGGATACAGAAAGTTAACACTTGAATTTTCAGTTTAGTGAATATCGTTTGAAACATGGCAAAACACACACACCAAAGTCTAGTAACTATTTTGTATCAAGTATAGAGCTGAACTACCTATTTTGCATATTAGTTGCTAAATAAACTGAAGTTTCATAGACTATCTTGTTGGTGATAGTTTATAACTCTCTTCCAAACTATAAAAATTACTTCAAACTAGTACAAATTTGCTTGAGACCAATACCTTGCCTTATATTTCCCTCTATTTTAACCTCATTTTGGCACCTGCAGAAGGAGTAGAGTGGTGGTTTCATCTTGTGTTGGCATAAAGTAAATTTTCACCCAAATCCTCACCCTTTCTACAGGGATATTTATCATCCAGCAGAGCTTTTGAATATTTCCCAAACTATCATTCTTCACCTACATATTATTTTTCATCAGATGTGGAAATATATCTAAACCATTTTGTTTAGAAAGATTGCAATGAATAGAATGGACAATGAAGGAATATTTTGATATAAAAAAAAAAATGTTCCAATACAGCAAAAGAAAGATTGTTTCCTGCATCCTGAAGTACAAAAATTTAATGTACTAAAAGAAAAAGTCAACTAACTCAAAGTAAATGATTTGGTATTTCTGACCATACTTGAACAAATCCTAGTAATGTTATTAATTGGTTTTGCTCTTTAAAATTTTACAAAGCATGACTTCAAATTATTCATCAGTCAGATTTCTCACTCCAGTGGTAAGAGGCAGAAAATAATGATTAGGAAATTGTCGAGAAATTGGCTACACTACATCAAAGCACATCACCTTCAGCAGGTTGTGAGGATTCACTGGTTAAATATTGAGTAGGGGAAGGAGCTCTGTGGCTCAGAAACTCACAACTGTTTCTATGCTTTGCTATTATCATCTTTGTCACACCCACAGTACCTCTGGCCTACCCTGAGGATCCATTCTGCTAAACACAGGAAAGGAAATACCAGCTACGTGAAGAATAACACAGAGTTCCCATCCATTTCATCACTACCAGGACTTCAGCCAACATTTTCGTTACACCAGTGTCTTTGTTTCATTAACTGTTCAAGCAACAGACACACAAAACCAGTGGGCACCGGCTGGATGACTAGTGTAAACCAGCAAAATTCCTTACCCATGAGCATAGCAAATGGTGCATTTCCAGAGGCAGGGGTTGAGGCAGACGCGGCATTCCGAGCACACCCGATGACTGCATCCATTGCACACTGCGCCTCTGTTCATCAGCCACCCCAGCGACTTCTGGCAGCGAGCACAGGTTCTCTCCTGGTACTCTTGCCTTGCACTTTTTGCCCCCCTCCACCGAAGCTGCTGCAGCTGCAGTTTCATTTTCCTAATTCCACAAGTAAAAAGGCAAAAAAACAACAACAAAAAAAAAAATTACAGAGGACAAAATCCTCACGTAAAGTGCAAATTAATAATATCCTGGTTGCACAATACCATTTCTAGTGGGAGATATGCCCTCAAGTGTGACCTCTGTTGACCACTGTTTGAAAACATGCACACACAGCATTTCTGCAGTGTGACTGTGTGTGTGTGACCAGAACTGTGCACGTTAACAGAGAAATGGTTTAGTATAAATGGGGTTTTGTTCATTTCAGGCCCAGTCAGCGCAGGGCACTGAAATCACGGTATGCAAGTGATTATGATTCACTTACAAAAACTAACTGGAATTCCCCCCCATTTGATGGTTTTCTAATCATATCTATCCAAGAATTAAATCTCCTACCAAGTAAAAAAATTAATTGTAATAAAAACATCATGTGAAAGCTAAAAAACCAAACCAAAGCACACAGCCCAAAATATCAAATCTTCTCCTTGTCATTCATTAACTTTACTTTCATTGCATGCACCAATAATCAAGATCTATGTTTTTAATTGATAGTAACATCATCAGCAGTTGAAAGGGATTTTCTAACCAATTCAGACTTTCTACATAGCCCTTCACATAATTACTATTATTTTAATATTGTTTCATGTTTAATATGCCCCATAACACTTACATAAATGTTTGATGTAAACAAAGTTTAAGTTTCCACATTTAAGGGAACATCTTACCCACACCAATAACTAGTTTTACAGGGGGATGCAATATCACAAGACAGGATACAAGGGACTGGAAAATCCTTGTCCTAGCCAAGATATATAGCAAATAAAGTGCTGGAGACTCATCCTTTATCCCTGCCAGCTGAGGTACTGGCATACTGTGAAACTAGTAAATAATATCCTTTCATAACCAATGACACCTACTGACATGAGTAACAACCTCCAAGGCAAAGTGGTGTGCTTGCTGCCTGCTGAGTGTGAGAGGGGACAGTGATGGATTTAGCACAATGAGCAGGTATCCAATGAGCCTTAACTCCAGTCTCGGCACAACGTAAGCCAAACAAGCCAGCCAAAGATCTGAACAAGTTCCATGTTACCAAGACTGCACATATGCATACACAGGAACATGATGAGAATGCCATAAAGCCTTCATAGAAAAAAACAGCCAGCAACTAAACTTTCTATGAAGGCTGGAAGTAAAATTCACCAAGTACATTATTCAGTGAACAGGATTTGCTGACCTTCAGTGTAGAGTCAATAGAATGGCAAAAACAAGAGGCTCTAGATGACCTTAGATTTCCCAGAGAATACAAAGGCATTAGCTAACAAGAAGTTAAAAGAGGAGTACATTTAGAAGGACAACAGAGTGGAAGAAGAATAATTCAGAAAGGAAAAAAAAAACAACAAACAAACTGAAAACAGGAATAGTGGAACAGCAGATACCTTATTCTTTCCTCCTCCATTTTTCTCACCATCTGGTCACGGTATAGGACTTCCAGAACAGCCTCTCGTTCTAATTCCTTAAGGAAGTTCAGATTAAGTTCACAGGCCATTTTTGCCAAATGTCACTATTTCACTTGTTTTGTAGTCCTGTCCTGTGGGTTCCACTACATCTAGAATGCTGGTCTGGGTGTTTCCTAAAAGCCTGTGCTCTTACTTGATTGTTGATTGTTTCACTGCGTCATACCCTTGAAAAGAAAAATAACTTTGTCTTCACACAGGTCATCATTTAAGTGTCTCTGCTACCCAGAGAATATGAACAATTATCAAGGGCCTTTAACTTCTTTTTCTTTTATTTTTTCCACTGAAAGTGGTCCCAAAAGAGAAGAGAGCTTGCAGCAGTGTTCCAGATAGGGCTTGAACTGGCATCAGATGGAGGGACAATTTATCAAGAGATGGTGTAAAGCAGTGGCAGAAATGGTTTGGTTTTCTTTATTTCGTCTTGTAGATTTGGGGTTTCTGGGCCTAAGGAAAAAAGATAAAAACAACAAAACATTATGTCTTCTCATCTCTTCAAGACATTTCAAATAATGTCAAGGACTTATTTTGTTATACTCAAACCTTTCGTGCAGTAATTCAGACACAGGAGAGCTTTTAAGACAGTCCTGTTCTTCAGACAGGTTCACTATATTGTCCATTAGCACTCAGGCACATACCTTCACATTTTTTGCACAGTCAACATAAAATAACCAATAAAAAAGCTTAAGTTAGTTTTGAACACAGGTCTGCCGGTCCCATGACTGTCATACTGCTTGAGACAAAATTTTTGACAAAAAATGTCCCTTTATAATCTCATTTTACTGAAAAGACATCACAAGACTAAGAGGAAAAAAAACCAAGACCACTAAGTCACTTTCACCTGTGTCTGTTAGTTTGATACCAAATAATGCTATTATCTTTGCTAACACACAGAGACACTAAAAAGTTAAGATATATATTATTTCCAGATCAGTGCACTAACGATTTTGGTCCCAAACGGATAAAGTTAACATACAAATATATGCAAGTATAAAATTGAAACAGAATCACAACTGCAGTTTGGATATATTCTGTGACCTTCACTTTTGCAAAACTCCACTAAAATATAAAATAATTTAATATACTTTGCAGCAAAGTCAAGACAATTATTCAACCTAAACCAGCTCACACACCACATTAATTTTCAATATTACTGTCTAATGTTTAGTGCATATTACAAGAAATACAAGACAATTCCACTTATGGTACCCCAATATTAAAGGAGTGTATATGAAAACTGGTTAATTTTTTCAGACTTAATCTGAAGTAGACAGACACAGTCAGGCTCCAGGCAGGTGTAGATAATGGGACAGAAGGGCAAAGTTTTCCCAGAGCAGTCACTGATGCTTCACTGAAGCACCTCAGCTGAGAATCTGAGAAACCATCTGCATTGTTTTCAAATACTGAGTTGAAATACTGGATCATTATTTTCAAATACTGAGTTTTAAACTTAAAACAAACAAACAAAA
>WAAG01100850.1:0-10866 GCA_013390105.1 Tichodroma muraria
TTTTGCATGTGAAATATCCCAGACCACAAGGAGAGTAGTTCTTGAATTTTCCCCTGTAGAGAATTACTCCTGGATCCACTTTGGTACAACTGGAAACCTCATTTCCTTCTTCTAATGTTCTGTAATATTTTCTGAGAGAGTCCATAGACATTGTCTGGTTTGCTTAAACCTGAATTTAATAGCATAGAATTTAAGGACAGTGTAGTGAACAATTGCAGTACTGACAATAAGAATTGAGTTTACAGCTATAAATCAAGTCTCATGAAAAAAAAAAAAAGAGCTTTATAAAAGGTATTCAGAGTATTAAATGGAAGGAATATCCTGAAATAAAATTAGTGTGCTTATGCAAATGACCTAGCTATGACTTCATAATTTGTAATGGTATTCAGTTAGGCAGTGTTTACACTTGTTAATGACTTCCTTTATGAGTGATAATTGATCTTACTCATTATCATATTAAATCCTTGATCATATGTCATTAGTTGGGAATGTAATAAATGGTCTGTTTGATTTTTAGTGTAATGAACTAATTAGACTAATTAAAATCAATATGTGTGCCAATATTAGACTTTGAATCCAAATGCTGCTGTCTGCTGGCTAAAAATCAGCAACTCAGTAAAAAAGTAGCCTAATGCTGATTTATGGGCACTTGATGAACGTGAGGTAGAATAAATTGCTTGTAGTGGTAGAAACAGCATTAGTGAAATACAAAGTACTAAGTACATTGTAAGATCAGGAGTAAGGGCATTCTTACATCTGTAGTTACGTGGCACCTTTAAACCTTCCTGGCTGATTAGATAATTCTTCAGAAATGCTTCAGATTAAATATTATAAAGTGCATTAATCTATATTTATAAATGTAATAACCTATGCGTGTGTCTGGATGTACATGCGATTTATTTCTCTCCATGAGCCTGTGTGTTTTTGTATATTAGTGCATTCTGTAAATTTTACATTTTGTACTGCACTTTTATTTTCATAGTATTCTGTGAATATACCAAATAGGTCACACTTTCAAATACAGTAATGTACTGTTATTAAAATGTGTTATTCAACCATGGTATCCATTCACTTTTATGTTTATGAGGAATTGTGTTTATAAGCCCTAAGGGAGACAGGAACACATCCTGTAATTCTGTAATGACCTTTTGGAGAAGAAGGAAATGGCTACTAGGAAGGGAAGGGGAATATTATTACTGAATTCAGGATCTTGTAGCTGCAAAGCAAAAAAATTGTGGAAATCCTTTTGGCTCAAATAAGAAACTAGAAAAAAATGTGAGGTGATGAGAAGTATGCCACATTCTTATTTTTGACAAAAATACTGCTCAGAGAAAAATGTTTGCATTTAGATTTTAAATATAAATTAATGTATTTTTTAACATGCATACTTTTAAAAAGTCCGCTTAAATTTCTCTTAGATTCTTTGTCAAGCATGTGATATTTGCAAAATGTAGTAACTCTAGTAATGCCAAGTGTTATCCAGATCAGAGTATTATTTTGCCAGCCATACACTATTTATTTAGCAGTAATGATGTTTATTTTGTCACTAAGAAAGGTCAAGGGCTACTTGCTTTTGTCTTTAGTTGTTGTTTGGGTTTATGTTTGTGTGCATTTTTATTTATTATTATTTTTGTTTGGGTTTGGTTTTCTGGGGTTTTTTTACTTGGATTATATTTTGCTGGGACACACACACTGACAATTAACGGGGTCCCTGTTCTTTCCTCTTACCTCTTCCCCCACACACTTCCATCCATGCACAGTGTGATGTTGAAGAGAATACAAAATTCAAGAGAATTCAGTACTTTGTTTCTCACACCTTGAGGATATTTTAGATCACAAAGTTGTGAGAACTCTGATGAGAAAAGCAAAATAAATTATATAAGCCCAATATCTAACTAAATCATATACTAATGGTCAGTACAAAAAATTTTAAATGTAAATAAGTAAATATGAGGAAATAGATCTCAGGGTCTTATGACTCCCAGGCCGAAACTTAATCCATGAGATCATGCAGCTTTTGAGGAAGTACCTCTTCCACTTAAGTCACTGAAAATGTGGGTGTTCGACACTCTAAATTTCAGGCTTTGTAGGAATAATCCCTTAATCATCTGACCTAATTTTGATGATGAATATTTTAAAATAGTGGTGACTTATTAATAAGGATTTCAGAAAGGCATGATTTGAAATAGGTGTCAACTCTAATTTAAACAAGTACTTGAAGAAAATCTGGAGGATTAATGTAGACTTAAATTGATAGTAGCCATTGAAATTTCATTTTTTCCTTGAGCTTGTAGACAGAAGAATTCGTGTTCAGAATATGTACTCATGTACTGTACAGTGAGAATAAAATCTGATAAAATAGTTTACCTTTTTAATGGTCCTTTAAGTGGTTTTTCTGAAATGCTTAAAGCTTGTGAGTATTTTTCACTAGATAATTACTAATTGTCAGTTTTAGTAAAATCAGTAATTGTTAATAGGAAATTCTTAACTGAATATCATTGCCTACAGTATTTTAAAATTTTAGTCTTTGGATGAGATCTGAACAGAAGCTTGAAAACAATGTATAGTAATTTAAATGTAGTAGAGGTGTGTATTGATTGGAAACTTCATTATGGCAAGGACTACATGTAGCTCTCAGATACTGTGAACATACATTGCAGCAACAGACTAGACTGAGAAGAGTATATACAGCTTGAATCCCAGAGAACATTGTTTTGTGCTTGAAGCAGTATAGCCTGCAAACATAAATGAGATCCTTTATGTCTGAGATGCATTCACTATGCATATTATCAGCCCTCTGATCCAAAGCACATAACCAATGTCCTTGATTCATATAAAAGTGTTGAATGCCCGGAGGAGCTGTGTGGGTTTGAAACATCTGACAGTTGTTTGTGAGATGGCACGAGTTCAAGTACCTTTCTTAGCAGCAAGGGAAGGGAAAGGCACTTCTGCAAGGTTTTTCAAATCAATTTTTTGTCCTTCATTTACCAAAGTTGAGAAAGCAACTAGTTTAAAATGGGGTGGCTCTCTCCATTATTATGGTAAGTGCTCCACCATGTCTCTCTTCTTGTATGAGAGAAACAGAGAATAAAAAGAAATCTCATGTACATTTTTGTTGAATCATGGCCCAACAGAAGGTGACGGTAACCCTTGACTTTAGTTTTACTAGACAGTTTGTTACCAAAATGTATGTATGCTACTGCATTGTTACTCTTGTGAGGTTTAACGTCTAATTTTGAACTTTGAGCTTTCCTTAAAGTAATTCTGTAGAAAAATGGCTGCTGGGCTGCTGTCTTTGATGTAATCTTAGTTGTTTTTTTTTGTTGTCTTTTTTTTTTTAATATTTTTTTCCCCTTGAATATAAAGAAGAAAAAATCCTGAGAAATTTTTTTAAAAAACCAGTTCTACTTAGATTCCTTCTTTCATACAGCACTATTTTTCTCCATCTACAATATCATATTTCACTGGCTTAAATCTTGAACCTTCTGTGGGGATGCTTATGTCGTTACAGTAGTTTCAGCCTTATTTTTTCTTTCACTTGCCTAGTATACTTTGTTCTTGCGGAATACCTTCCTTCCTGGGTAAATGAGGGATTTCAATGTAAAGATAAAAAGGATGGGAAAAAGGAGTAAGAGCTGTATTAAAATGATTCAGTGCTGCTCCTTTCTTGCTTATAGAAGCTAGGTGAGAAATAACTGATCAACAGCAACAAGTGTCTTAGCGAGTGAGTTTCTGTGCTGCTGAATAACTCAACACCATCTGAGACCTCTTATGCCAGACAAACCATGACTGAGGGCATGATAACTTGCAGATAGGCTCTGAATTTTAGGATGAGCCTTTGAATCCTGTGACAAGGTGTTTGTCCAGCTTACCTAAAAAATTGACAAAGGATTCTAGTGTTTCCTGTCCATGGGATGTAAAAAGTATTGTATTTGGAAACATACTTTTATTGAAAACAAACCTGCGGCCTGACACTTTTATCAGCATCATGTGTCCATGTCATTCTTTTGTGTATGAAGCAGTGAAAACAGCTTCACTGTTTGTCTTTTGTGTTGTCTCAGTTGTACTCAATCTCCTATCAAAGAAAGTCTTAGAAGTACTTAAAAACATTTATTCAATTCTATAACACTTAATTTGTAACAAGCACCAACCAATTTAATCTAGTCTGCTGTTACTCCATCTTTGCACAGACTTTCTGAAATTCCTCAGATTTTTTTGATAATCTGAAATGTGGAGTTAGTTAGGGCTTGTATTAGTCTTCTAATTCAGTCCTGACAAAAAAGACAACTTTCTATAATCATAAAATATTTATAAAATATAAAAGCATATGAAATATTGTTTGCTGGTGCTGAAGAAATGAAGACCCCGAGTGAATAAGAGCAAACATTTTTCACGTCCATGGCCGACTCCTGCTTTGTTCAGGAGCCAGCTTAGCCTTGCACTGGCAGTGTCGATGCCATCATGCTGTGGAACAGGCTCCCACCACGTGTGTCATGGGGAACGAACCATGACGGTGCCCTAGTGCTGTAGCACAGTGAGCTTGCCTAGTCCTCACTCCTGCCTACTCCGTGCGTGCACATCAATGTAACATCAAATGGAGCTACAGCCCCTGCACACCCATAGCAACTATCCAGTGCTTATAGCACTCTCTGCTCCTTCTGCTGCTTCTGGTGCTTCTGCAGCATAGCAAATTTTGGCAGAGACACTATGGGAATATCTTACTCAGATGAAAGGTTTCAGGCAAAAGCAGTTTAAAGGAGATGTTGTGCCCTTAAGGAGCCGCAGCTCCTATGTACCTTTAGTTCATGGTCCTTTGCCTCAGAGTTTTGGAGCCATGAATTAGGTGATTGTACATGTAGAGGGGGGATTTATGGTAATGGAAATCCTACCTGGTGAGGTATGAAGTGCTACTTTTCTGGAACAACTGTAGTTGGTAGCCCTTGCCTCCTGCAAAGTCTTTTGCTGAAATCCATTGCAAATACTTTGGCACAACCTCACAAAAATGGTGGTGCTTGTTTCTGTGGAATGTGGCAGTACCAGACTCTTCCCAATCAGTTAGCTATTGATTTGAGATGAATCCATGACAGGTGTCAGGTTATAAATATCTACAGTGCCATGCTGCAGACCTGCCACTGTTCTCTCTACACTGATCGTGTCCTCAAAGTCTTCTTAAATGCACAGGGGGCCATTTACATCATTCATAGCTCTGTACGATGCCTGTCACACGGCCTGAGATAATTTTTTAGCAATTGACCCTTATGCATTTGTCAGTAGGTGTTGTGGATGCTGCTGCAGGCTGTACTGAGCACCACTTGCCCAGAGAGCACAGCCCAGGACCTCAGGACCTCACAGACTGTCAGCTTCATCCTGCACTACTGCAGGGCTGTGGTGGGCTGGCAGCACTGCAGAGAGCCCAGGCTTGCAGGCAGCAAGTCACTGAGCTTGTGGCTGCACCAAGCTCATGTGAGAGCCAATTGCTTCTTTACCAGCAAAATCTGTGTTGGGAAGCTGACAAAGTACATTCTGGACTTTTTGCAGTATGCCTGGCTACTCTTGTCTAGCAGACATGTTGTCTGCGTCAGTAGAAATACAGGAATGAACATATAAACAAATAAAACATAAACATAAACATAAATATATATAAAAATATTAATATAAATATATATAAAAATATATATAAATATCTATATGTCAGCTGCACGCTGAGGCTTGCTCTAGTTCAACACAGCAAAAGCCATATGGGCCTTTGTAACCTGAATGGCAGCTACCTGCAAGTACCACATAGACCATATCAGCAAGGACTCCTCATAAGTCCTTCCTACATCAAGACAAATAGAAACAAGAATGGTTATCCTAAGCTCTCTTCTTATATTCTCAAAAGATACAATATACCTCTTAAAATAATACTTAAAGCCTCCAACAAAAATCTTTCCTCACCATATGAAGCATAGGCAATAACTCAGTAGAGCTCCCTGACCTGAGAAGGGGAGGTGGGTCAGGAGTCTTGGATCCAGTTACATTCTTTGGCAAGGCTGAGGTTCTCTGGGCTGATTGTTATTCTCAGATTTAAATGTTTCTATGCTCATTGAAGACAACTGTGTCTGCTGTTCTTTTGAATTCCTTTGGGTAGTTTATCCCTGACAGTTATTAATTGTTTATAAAGCTGGAGCTCCTATATCTGTCAAGATTCTGGTCTAAGTGTTCATATCAAGCTCTGCCTACTGCATTGTGCAGTCTCAAGCCTCTGAAACTGTAGCATATATGGGTTTTCATCAGCACAGAAGATGACCAAGTATACTCTAAGCAAGCTATGATTTTGCTGCAGTTAGAAAATTGAAATATGATCATTTGTTTTTTCAACTAAATACTATATTATTCTTTTCGATGAACATTTCTAGTAAAAACATTCTTTCTAGTGCACAACAGGAGTGCAATGAATCATTAGCAGTCTGATGATGTAAATATTAGCAATGTTTATTTCTTAAGTACTCTGTCATAAACTTAGTATTTTAACTACCTATGTGAAGGAAAAAAGAAACCCTAATCTAAACCAAAGCCAAACTAATACTAAAATACACAAATAATTAAATTTATTAACAGCACATAAACTGAGAGTATATATGAAACCAAAGAAGTATAAGTCAAATGTATAATAATTTAACACTAGAGGCCTATGCTAAATATAAATTTAACACATTGCCATATACCTGTCTTACAGATAGATGAGGCATATTCAAAAACAATATATTTGAGAGTGAATGTATATAGAAATAGATGAAAAATGTTTTCAGAAAAAAACCAAACAAATGGACGCATCTCACTAGGTTTAAGAGATATTTGTTATTTATTAATTTTGCAATTGTTTTTAATTTTTTCTAACCATATGTATCTTTTCAAAAACTTATTTCTCAAAATTTCCTAGGAAACCAAAAGTATTTTATGCAAACTTTCTAATTCACAGAGTCATTTTTACAGATATTGCAATAATCTTCTTAATAAATTGTAAACCAAATATATTCTCAAAGTGTTTGTAAAAGTATGCGATACTTTTCTTTTGTATTCAGGCCCCCATGATAGTCTTTGTTACATAAGAACATAACCTTACCTTCTTGCTGAAAAATTAATTCTATTAAGATAGTACACAAGAAAAAAAAAAATTTCTCATAAAGCATTGGATTTGTATTTTGATTGCCAAAATTACATAATAGAATCTTTTAAAGGAATACTAAAGAAACTATTCATCTCTATGAGCTATGAAGAACATAATAGAGAAATTTTCACGCTACAGAAATGTATCTGCCTTCCCACTGCAATTTTCAAATATAAAAAACCAAAAACCAAAGTATATTTTCTAAAATCAAAGAGGAATTTAAACAAATAAAGCATATTTACCAGAATAAGGGTCCTGATTCACACGAGAAAATCTTCTGGAATCCTTCCTTTACACATATCAGCTTAAGTTGGTTATAGAAAGTATTGGGTGCCTAGACAGTGAGAGGATTAGGCTGCCTTCTGACTTGTAGCACTATATTTATTTTTGTTTCTTGATGTCTCATAATGTTAAAAAAATTTAATCAAATTGACATAAGAAAAATAAAGTACGAAAATTGTTCATGCTACTAAGATTTTGCAATTTTCTACAAGATAGACTTTCATACTCCAGTGTACAAATATCCAGAGTAACACTTTTCACACAATGTATCATCAGATAATTTTGTTTAAAATAAAGCCTGAATTGACAAAATACAGATTCTAAAGAAATCATATAGATATATTTTTCTCCCATTCTTTTTACAGTTGTACAGAATTAGCTTGGAAAGCAGTTTTACATTTATTCACTCCTGGTATCATTTTTAATTTGCATCTTGCTGCTTGATGCCTCCACTTGATGGGTACAATATGACAACAGGTAATAGATACAATAACAGTAAAACAGTGATCATTACTGCTGGGACTAGAAACACCCATCATTGCTTTTTTTTTAGCTTTCCTCAGCTGGAAAGTTTTGACATCTGCTGGTTTGGGACATAGCTGAACAGCTGTCAGCAGTGGGGTAGCTGCTTTCAGCAGCAGTTGGCGGGATGGCAGGGTGCCAGCTTGTACCATCTGTGCGCCTGACATTTCATTCTAATTAACAGTAGGGTTAATTGTTCTGGCAGGCTCAAATGTAGTGTCTAACATTACCCAAGGGAAACATGTACAAGTGCAGGAGTGGCAGGGAGCTGGGGACAGCGTTGCTAACAAACCTATTGAGGGAGAATGGTTAACAACTACTGATGATTTTACTAGCTGGCCACATGCAATAAGGCTGAGGTATTTTTTTATTCTGATGAATTATGCCAAGCCTGTAATGATGTAGAAGAAATCAAGCTTTGAAAGGCTGAGACTGCTGCCTTGGGGCAATTGAGAGGGAACAATTTGCATGTTATTACTGCATATTCATACCTAATTGTGTTAGGCTTTGCTAATAGAGCAGAATGACAGTATGAAAAATCGAGCAACTGCTTTATAGCCAACAAAGCTAGTGTTTTTTCCCTACACTCTGAGTGCTGAATGATCATTTAGACATTTAGTTGTTCAATATGACAAGTCTACCATTTGTTAGCTTGACATATAGTAATTTATAAAGGAGAATTCTAATTTTACTTTTAGTTTATTCTCATTTTATACAGTATTCATGGTAGCAATTTGAATGGGGATATTCATAGCTATTGTGAGTAGTTGTGATTCAAATAAAACTATTTTGTATGAAGTATTTCTATTGTTTTATGATTTATTAATTTTAATGTTTAAATAGCTTTTTCAGATGTTAATATAAATGGGAAGTTGATGAGAAATCTCTATTATGTTCATGTTGCTACATACTGCTTTAGCTAATCTTTTTACTTTCCCATTTAGACCCCCATTAAGCATGTTTGGGCTGTGGGCTGGTTTAAGAAGCTGTCACATAATACCATTCCAGATATGGTACTATATAGATTCTAAATTCAAAACTTGTGATATACTCAATTTAGGCTGAGTTACAATCCAGGATGAAGGCGTAAAAATCTCAAAACATCAAATAGAATTCATTTTTTGTCACATATATTTATGCAACGGTACAGGAAGATTTCTCTTAATGAAAAATGTACCTCAGTTTCACTGTAAGTTTTTAGTGGCTTACCCTTCCAAATGTATAGAATCTCAGTTCTTATTTCCTTCTTTCAAATTGTCCCATAGACATGACTAATACTCTAGAAAACATTGCTATAGGTCACATTGCATACATTAAAACTCAACCAACCTCTGTAAATTTTGAAATTGACTAGCTTAATTGTTAAAAATACTGAAAAGGTTGCTAGTGATATCACACATGATATAAAATCACTGAAGGAAGCCCAGAAATTAGATTTTCAATATCTCTTTGGTAATTTTGGAATCTAAGTTACTTGAACATATAGCAGGTCTGAATTGCACAGTAAAAAGATGATAAATTTTGTTTTGGTTAATCTCAGAAACAGTGGATGAGATTTTTCAAGGTTTGGATGCAAGAGAGGGAATTAGAACAAACTGAGGAGGCTACTCAGTTATTTGCGTGCTTTGCTGTAAAAGCAAAAGAGGTTTTTAATATGATGGGTGAAACTTGTGGTTTAAAATTTTTTATATTATTTGATAATTGTTTATATTAATGTAATGCTTTCTTCATGGAAGAACATTGTACTCTGGGTATTTTATACTTGGTTTTGTATGTGGTCAGCAGAAATGTTTGTAATACACCTACTTTGTTTATATCCAAAATATTTCCAACATATAATGATATTATTCTAGTAATATTTATTTTTATGACTAATACAGAAATGTTTTATGCAAAGTATTTAACTACTGCAATCTGTGCAATTGGATATAATCTTCCAATAATTCATACCATAACTGAAGTACATACAATATGGTTACATTCTAAACCTGTGGTAATTGGTCAGTATTTTTTTTTTTTTGTAACTTTACAAGTGAAACCTTACTGCCAAACTTCTAGTTGGCTATTTGGTTGGTTTTATTGATTTTATTCGTTTTGATTGTTTCATTGTTTTTTCTTTTTTTGAGGAGATTATGGTTCATGAAGATATCAGAGAAAACATGAAGGCTGAGCCTCTGATGTTGCAATTTCAGCAAGGAACAGCATGACTGCTACAAGTAGGAATGCCCTTACCAAAGTCCCATGGGTAAATAGGTAGATTTATAATTTTTACATTTTAAATAAACCAAATGGACTTAATGGTTTATTTCCTGTCAAAACCAAAAAGACTCCTCTGGTTATATTTACCTGGATATTACAAAGAATGTCACTGAATATATATGAACATCTTTAGCAAATCAACATTCTGAAAATGCCTAGAGCTAATGTAATTTATTATGCATGGAGGAAGATGCTAAATATATTGGCCTTCAGCAGAAAATAATAAAATGATTTGATTAGGTTTAATTTAATTATTGTTGTAAGTGAAAATCCTCTATTCCTGCCTTCTCTGCCCTTCAAAGAACTCTTAATGGAAGAAAAGCAGAAAAAATCCACTCACCATGTTGCAAAACAGTATTTTAGTCAATGCCACTATGAGGCCTTGTCCACTTGTTTTCTTGTCTTCTTTTTTGAATTGTAGCAGCTGAGCTTCAGTTCTTTGCCATCTGTACTCTCAGTATACATCTGATGCCTTCCAGACCTCCTGATGAAAAACAAAGTAGAAAATTCACCAATACCTTAGAAGACTGAGAAGTTAAATTAGCAAAATGTGATTAAGGTTAATGTTGCTATGTCAGGATTTACCAAAGAAGACTATTTTACAGTTAGGTTATTCTAATGGGGTTATTAAATGGGATGGCATCAGACTGACC
>WAAG01101083.1:0-14707 GCA_013390105.1 Tichodroma muraria
ACTTGGTATTGTGTAACTTTTTTTTGTTTCTAAATTTTAACTTGTGAACACTTCACTGATCAAAACTCCTGGACTGGGACAGTGAGTAGTAGCTGTGTTTGTAAGGACACATGCTCTTAGTGTAAGAGAGGTCTTACAGAGTAGGAGACATTCCAGGTTAAACTAATAGAAAAATAAAATTATTTGGGAATGGCTGAGAGAACATTCAGTGCAAACTGATCAGTAACATGTCTGGAAGTTCATGTGTTTTATATTATTTCATTTTCAAGTTGGGATACTGTTCCAAAAAAAAGTGAGATTCTTTTGAAGACTCTGCCAGCATTTCATCCTCATTTGAAACAAGAAACTGAATGATGGCACCATCTGGAGAAAAGCTATCCATTTCTGGATCTCTTCCTGAAATCCACACAAGCCAGGTCATGGCAGGAACATTGCTCCTGCCATGCTGCAGTCTGACAGGTGTCAGCAAAGCTGAAATCTAAAGCTGATTAAACTGGAAGTGAAAACAATGATTTTCCTATTGCATTTGGGCTTTATGTTGTTTGTACGGGCAGCAAGTTGGTCACATTTAAGTGAACTCTTCCAGGCAAGACTAGAGCACGTCCTTAAACAGTCCTTGGAGGTGATCCTGTCTGCACTGTAAAGTACTGACATTCTGGGTGACTGGTGTAAGAAGCATTTAAGCTGTTTGACAGCATTGCTTAGGTGCAGTGTAACAGCTAATGAGGATGTGCAGCCAGTTGTAACTGACTTTGATGGTAAAAAGCTTAATTTTTAAACTGCAGATGTACCTGCTCTTTCTTGGAAAAAATTACTGATTCCAGTTTAGATGAATATCCATGGCCTTGAGTTATATGGTAACAAGCCTGAAAACCTTGCTTTGCTGAAAGCTTGTCTGTTCCTTTTTGCTTGCCCCAACTATGTCAGGTTGGCTTCAAAATAAATACTGTGCTTCTGTACAGAGCTTGTCTTGCTTTGATTTTCAGACCAGCATGGCTTCTGAGGCAGCTGATATTAAAGGACTGTTTACCTCAAAGGGATCTGTCTTTAAAATGATTGTACTTTATTTTTCAAACTCAAGACTTGCAATGCTGATGCTGAAATGAAGAATTACATTCTTTTAGAAAACAGGAAATAACAGAGAGCATTGTTGGGAGTATTCTTTCCTCCAGAGTATCAAACATCTATGTTCAGTGGTGGCTGTACTGAGAAAATACCTGTGCCATCTTGTGAATACTTAAAATCACTTTACTCAGCATTATACTACTATGGCATGTTGTATTATGTGTTTTATAAGAGTATGAATTTTGTATTCCGTGATTCCATTGGCTGTCTCTCTCTGCTCTACACTCAAAATACCTCAGTCTTGGCGTAGTCTCTGTGGGTAAAAAGACTATTTTTTTCAGGTCAGGATATTGCCAGCATATTTCCTCTTGCAGCAGACCTGCAGTGGGGCACTTTCCAGCACATAATTGAATGCTGCAGTCCTATTTTATGTCTATATAATGGTACTGGGACAAAACTGGACTACTGGATCTGTTTGAGCTTGTCCATTGAATTCTATGTCCTTCTGTGATGGAAGTTCAGAGTAGATACCTCACAGCAAGACACTGACAAGAAGCAACCCTTCAAGAAACAAAAGCAAAGAATTAAAATTATAAGGTGCTACCAAGAGACAGTGACGTCCTAATTCTAGAGAGCTAATGGTTGGTTTGTGCACTGAATAAGGAAGATTTCTGTCACTTTCGAAAGTTTAAGCTGTATTGGGAAGATAATGGGGTGTTGCAGTGAGACCACATTTTTATCTCTAAATGGTTCAAAACCCTGTTTTTAGTTCTGCCAGGAAAACGGTTTTGCTGTTGTTCTTTAGGAGCAGATGTATTGATAAAATGCATTGTGGTAATACTGTACTTCATACCTTCCTATATGCTTCTCATTAAACAGCCCAGCTATGTTGGTGAGGTGGGTCCTCCAGGTCGCAGCTCTTTGGACAGTGTGGAGATGGCATATGCTCGTCAGGTGAGTGGAGGAGAAAAAACTTCATTAAACACTGTGTTCTGCATGGAGAGAGAGGGGGAACATAAAGATTGGAGCTTAGTGTAAAAGAAGATATGATAGGTAAAATGTGAAAGTATCTGCTTAGAGATAAATGCTATTGACAAACACATAAAACTTGGTGTTTTTAGAAGCATGCTCACCTGTTTGCTATAGGGTGTTTTTTGTCAAAAAGACATCCTGAGTACCATATATAACTGTAGAAAGCATTTATGCTTGTAAAGTAAACTGAATCTCTCAAGTTTTCAAAAGCAGGTTTTTTTAGGATTTGTCAACACATAATTGTTTACAAATGAAGGCTTTATATTCCCTTTATTTTCATATGTGGAAGATCATTTTTCTCGTGTATGTGTGTAGGAAAAATATGCTGAAATGTTAATTCTGATGCTTGTTGAATTATATCCTATTTTAATGACATTGTTTATGAGAAGCTTTAGTGCATCAGCTATGAATTAATACGCCTGCTAGCATTAAACTCCCTCGGAAAATTTCAGGGAAAACTGATAAACCTTTACATAACCAATTTGTTACTGTTGTTATTTGAGATGATCTGTTTATTAGCACTGTTGAGAACAAAATGAAAGAAAAGAACTTGATTTTTCAAAATGGAATATGTGAAACAGTGTAGACAAAGTGTTGCCTAATTTGCACACAATTACTGTTATTGTGTGCTTTGGCTCAGTCTGTGCTGAGGCAGAGAGCAGCTTGTTCATCTGTTTTCCTACATCTGCATTCAGTTATGGTAACTGGGAAGAAAACTAATAGCAAAAGGTTCATGGTTGTGCTGATAAAACGTACATTTGATTTAGTGGGTGTTAATATTTTGTTAATTAGTTCATATTTACTGTAATATACCCACATTAAAGGTCTTCTTTAAAGCATAATTGGGTGTGCTTTGAAGCCCTCAGTGTTATTCTGTGCTGGATTTTGGGTATGGGAGGCCCAGTCTCTCTAGCAGTCCTGGCTCTGGGGTAGCTGTGGAGTCACCCTGGCCGGTGGGCCCTTGTCAGGGTCACGGGCTGTGCACAGACTGCTGCAGTGTGCCCTGGAAATGTGGTGTTTGTGGACAGACTTCTGCTACTGAAACACTTGGTGCAGTCACTGCGTGCTCCCAGCAAGGGCTCCAGAGAAGCTGGCCTGGCTGAGCTGTCCTTATGTCAGCCTGCTGCAGTTCAAGAATAACCCAGTGTCAGCAGCGTGGGGGCTCCTGTGGTTTCAGTGGGGAGTTGGGAGACCTGGAGGTCAGGCAGGAGAGCTGGAGATCCATGCTGCTTCATTTATCAGCAGCTGTGAAATGTGTTTTAATTACACTGAAGTGATTAATTGCTCTTTGTGGATAGTTCAGACTGTCTCACAGGAGCACGGTGACATCCACGGACACGATTTCACTGATGCTGCATTCTGTTTGCAGTCCTGAGCTCTACATCTTGTCTGCACGCTGGGCGTGTTGAAGGAGTGCTGCATGCCAAATGGAGTTAAAGTGCAATGGCATTGCCTTTCTGGTATTGAGAATTATTACTTTTTGACATGGTGGAAGGTATTTGGACTGAGAGTAGAATAAACAATAGTAGATGAAGCTCAGTTAAGATCAAGAGTTAAAATGGGGAGGTTTGTGTATGTGTTTAAGGGCAGGCTCTGAAGGGCCAGATTTCAGTTCATTTCCCTGAATACTGCCACAAATCTGCAGAATCCTGTTTCTTTCACATCAGCAGGTAGGAGGCTTCCATGCAGGGGAGTATCACAGCCATCCACTTGTCAGGTCACTTCTGAATCTTTGTCCTCCAACAATTAGCTGCAGTTAGTCTAACAGGGCATTTAGTGCAGTGCTCCAATGCAGAACCCTGCACAGCTGGGCTGCTGCCTGCCTTTGGGCAGGCCTGGGGCTTTTGAGGTGATGTACAAGCTTGGCTGATGCTGATGCCCATTCCTCTACCATTGGGTTGGAAGTGGCTGATGTGGGAGAGAAGCAGAGGGACTTGCTGGGAACACAGTGTTTGAAGCCCAGTTTACATTTTGCTGCTGTGGCTGGGGATGGAACGGAGCATAATATGTATTGTTCAACATACTTACTTTAATTATGTTTTAGATTTATATTTATAATGAGAAGATAGTGAATGGACATCTGCAGCCTAACCTGGTGGACCTTTGTGCTGCTACTGCAGGCCTGGATGATAAGGTACTGCCAGTAAGTTAACATAAGGAAATGTATTTAAGCTATTTTCAGGCTTTGATTAGCAGCTTGCTGACATCGGGGGGAAAAATACTGATATTGCCAAAAAAAATTGCATGGCTCCACAGAAAACACAGAAGCAATACCAGAATTTTCTCCAGTACAGCAGGGCCCACCTGCGATGAAGTTGGTCATGGTGAAAATTTCTTAACACAGCGAGGAAGAAACGAACCTGGTGTCTCATCATAAGTGATAAGCTGTTGAGAGAAAAATTGCTTTTAATTTTAAATAGGTTCCGTTGTGTTTGGTTTGCAAAATGTAGTCTCTTAATGTCCTTTGAAGGTATTTAGTTGGGAGTAAAGCGTCTTCAGACTCTACTAGAGCTGAAATAGGCTCTCATAGCAAAGCATAAAACCCCTAGGATTGACTTTAAATCAATGATCTGCCTACTTTTCTTTTTTTCTATTCCTTTAATTGTGTTGCCTTGATCCACCCCAAAAAAGGAAACAGATGTATAAACCTTGGAGAAATGCCTGAAGGAGAATACTGCAGCAGGGTCAAGCTGTGAAAAAACTGTGCAAATGGGGAGAGCAAAAAGCTGCTCAGAAGCTGAGGGGCAAACCCTTCAATTGGATCTGAATTACAGATGTGCATCTTCACTCTGAACAGCACTCTATGTTTTGCAAGGGACAGCACAGGGAGTTTCAGTGTTCTTGCTGCTTTGAAGCACTGAGATCAAAGAGCTGCCCTTGCCCAAGTGAACAGTGCTGTTAGTTCTCAGTATTTTGCCATTTCAGCAGGGACGCCCTAGTCCTGTAAACACTGATACAATCTTGTCCTTGTGAATAAGCAGATCTGGATGGTTTTCAACCTTTATTTATAACTGAGCCTTTGTCCAAGTGATCAGTGTCCTTTTGATGCTTCTTATCACAGCTGAAGGCACAGCTTTCCAACAGCGGCCAGAGCCATTGCTTACATGGAAAGCTGATGATGCTGTGTTTATATTGAGTGGGAAGTGTGAACTAGAAATGAACAAGAGATTGAGTACCAAGTACCCAGCCTAGTTTTGGAAATAGTTGTCAATTTTTTGAGTACAATTGCAGGTACAACATTTATAATCATCTTCTCACACAAGAATTATGCAAAAAAGCCTGTGAAATTTGAATTCCGTGGGACAGAAGCAGCTTACCTTCGTGACTGTGTCCAGTATCTCCATTACAAATCTAAGCTGACGTGAATTACTCTTGCAAGCATCTTTAAGCATGTAGCACCATGTAGCTCAAAATGGTGTTGCTTGTTCATCTCTCTACTAATCGCTGGGGCGTGGAATGACTTTTTTATAGAACATCTCCGAGATGTGGGCCATGGTGAAGCAAATGACCGACGTCACCCTGGTTCCTGCCAGCGATGCCCTGAAAGTCCGGACCAACATGGAGGTGCGCATGGAGTTTGTGAGGCACGCTCTGCACTACCTGGAGGAAAGGTAGGTTGGGTGCCCTGAGTACAGATTGATAGAGTTCCCTAATAACAAGCCAGAATGACTTTGTAGTGCACTTAAAGAGTTGGCTACCTCGTGCTGCTCACAGACGTGTCTCTTGCCTTTTTTTATTGTGCAGGGCTCAGAGCAGCCGCTTAAATAAAAAACTGTTCTAATTTAAAAGGCCTTGAATCCATGGAGAGGTTGTTTAGAGAACAAGACTTTTATTCTTTCTTCTATGTTGCTTATAAGTATTCTGTATCTGTATGGTGATATGTGAAGGTTTTTCTCTTGAGGAAAGTGATCTGTTTCTCTTCTGCAAAAGAGTATCCTCTTTTCTGTATGCTCCCTTTCTGATTGCTGGTTGCTGTCAGCAGCCCATGAGGACAGCATGGGGACAAACCTGATGCAGCGAGTCAAGTTCTGATCATGCCATTTCTACACTGAAAAGTTTTTGGAAAATGTGAAGAAGTTGAAGTTGAGACACGTAGCAGTGATTTTCAGTCTGTAGAAAGTGGTTTGCTCTGTGTATTAGCAAGTACCATGATGGCCTAAGTTCCTTGACCAATAGCCAAATGCCCCTTCACTGCACATGTGGATATTGCAGTGTCTCTTTTCTAGTAGCTACAATGTGATGCCAGCAGGCTCTTCCAGCCCATGCAAGCAGTAACTTCAGGGTAGTATGTGGGCGTTTGTTAGGGACACGGATTGCATCAGAGCACGGAAAGCACTGTGCTCTGACGCAGCACTGTGAGAAGAGATGCTTTCACCTCCCGGCACAGCCTCTTCTTGGCCCTGGCAGCTGGTTGTCACACTCCATCAGCACTTGGTGTCACCTGGGGGTGGTGGCGGCTGCTGCCTGTGCACAGGGGAGCTGACACATCAGAAGGATCTTCTGTTCCCCGTTCCTCAGTCTCAGCAGAGTGCAATCAGCCAGTGACTCTTAACCTGATTTGCCACGTATCCAACTTGCTAAATTTTCACAGTGCCATTAACTGCTAACTGAAGTTAGGAGTCAGTTACGTGTAGTACTTCCCCAGTGCTCCCAGCTGTGGAGATTAGGCCTCTCAGGCTTGTTTTTATTTTTTGTTTCTTTTAATTAAAACCATGCCCAAACCCTGTGCTTTGCTTCATAGCTTTTCTTCCCTGGTGGGAATTGGCTAATACTAGAGTGTTTCCACGCCTCACCAGCCCCTCACTCATATATGGAAGAGATTTAATGCTACTCACAGCTGTTGATACATTAGTTCCTTTGGAACAATTGTGATCTTATGCCCTGAGGAGCATGCACTTGCCTCAGCCATAATTCTAGTTATCAAGATACTTTGATACCTACTTATATAGTCTTGCAGATTTCTGATGGTGCATGAGTCTACTGTGCTGCTGAGAAAGGAAAAGAACTTAATGTCATTTATTGGTGCTGCTTACTCAGGTCTTTCTTCAGTGTAAGAGTTTTGAGACTCCTGCTTCTAAACATGAGTATTTGTTAAATTGATCTGCCTTTAAATGCTTTGATGGGTTATTTTAAAACATTTTCTTAAAGCTGCCTTTACCAGTTATATTTCTCTAAATTCCTTTTTTCTCTCTGGGATTTCCTTCTGGTAAGTCCATAACCCTAAGGCTGATATTTTTCCATAGGGCAGAGAGGAGAGACAAGCACATCTGTGGTATTTAACTGTTCTTTCATGATAGGATTGAGAGTTAAAGTATTAGGGTGGAAAGGCTTTTTGACAGTTATATATTTGAGCTTAACTTTGTACTACAAGAATCTAATAAGAGGAACTTCATAATTGAGAGCTGAACCTGGAGCAGTCCACCACAGACTCCAAACATGGTGTCTTCTGAGACTGCTAAATACAAGGATCTTCCTAAACTGGCTGTAATTTGTGCCTCATTTTGTTGTAATGATAATGTTTGAACATTGAGTTAATTTGCTTTAAATTGTTCATTCTGTCAGATCTGAAAGGCAGTGGATGTTTTTGTGGCAGGTGTGTCTCAGTCTGTTCACGTGTGTTTTGCTTGTGTTGTTTTTCAGTTACAAAAATTACACTTTTGTGACAGTCTTTGGAAACTTGCACCAGGCTCAGCTGGGTGGAGTCCCAGGCACCTACCAACTGGTGCGCAGCTTCCTGAACATCAAACTCCCGGCGTCTGTCCCTGGTCTGCAGGTATGGCCAGCACTGTCAGCCACCGAGCTGAAGTAATAACACAAATCTGTTCACCCAGCAGAGAGGGGGAGCCAGTGCAGCCTCCAGTGGCTTTTCTATTGTTTAAGCTGCTTTTAGGAAGCAGGCTCTTATTCCTTCTCTAGAATTTTTCACTAGGAAAATGGGAGATGGCGGACAAAATCACTCTTGAGTTCAGATCTAGTCCCAAAGCATGGTGGGTGCTCAGTAGCTTAAGTTCTAATTCTAGAAATTGACGTCTGGTCATCATCTTAAAAATCAACAAGCAAGAATAGAAATGCATTATAATGGTTCAAAAAAGCAGTAACTAATCTCCCTGTTTTGCTTTTTCTCTTTTTTTACATTTATTGTAAGATGGTGAAACCATCACCAAATCACCAAATGTGTAGTGGATTCTTCTGAATTGTAGCCTGGGCCTTTTATTTAGGAATCTGAATAAAACCCTTCTTACCTGCATGTAGGAAAGAGTGCATAGCTGTGCATCTACAAAATTATCAGATAGGCAGTCCAGGTTGAAGAATTAAATTTAAAAGTTAAATGAAGAAATAATCAATTATAACATTGGAGAGAACACAGCTAAGTCTAGCTGTCACTTCCTTACCTGCTGAGATCAGTGATCAGTTTGATATCTTTCTGTTTCAGTGAAAGTGTTTTGAATACCTCAGTGGCCTAATCCAAATCCATCTCCTGGGTGGGGAGGATATCACGTGCGAATTCTGAGATTCTCAGAACCTCCTTCAGAATTGAAATCTGGGCAAGCAGAAGAGAATCACACCTTTCTTTCACTGCTGAGGTGTGCAGAGCTTTGCCAGGACTTAACTCTCATGAACTCTTGTCTTCTGTTACAAACAGAATTTTTTACCAATATGAGTGTGGGTATAAGGGCAGAAATAATGAATGAGGCAAAAGATAAAGAAAAATCATTCACATATGTTGCTTTTAAGAAAAAATTAAGTGTGTTCTACTTTCTTTTCAGGATGGTGAGGTGGAGGGCCATCCTGTGTGGGCACTGATCTACTACTGCATGCGCTGTGGAGATCTGACTGCAGCCATGCACGTGGTGAAACGGGCACAGCACCAGCTGGGAGAGTTCAAAACCTGGTTCCAGGAGTACATGCACAGTAAAGACAGAAGGTAATTGGGAATTAGGAATGATCTTCGTGAGGTGTGAGAATTGCTGTGGAGTAGTGAAATTATCAGTGGCTTGGTAGAAATACAAAAAGCTCAGGTCTCTTCTGGTGGTGATGGCTGCCTGATGTTTATATTACCTACCTAAATTACATGTGGAAGTTTGCATATTTTAATTTGTGGCTTTGAAGTTGAAAAATCTCAACAGAGGAAGAGTTGTTTAAAAATATTCAAAAATTTACATTTCAAGAATAATAAAATGGTGGTGTAGCTTTACTTTTTTACAGAAGGATATAAGCCCAGTGTAACAGTGGGATATGACATAAAATAGATCATATTTAATCTGCTGTCATGAGTCCTGTATCTTTTTATTTCTCCTGTTGCTTATTTTAGCTGAATTTCCTTTGGGGAACACTTTTTACTCCACCTGTTTTCATAAGAGTGCTAGACAGGAAAAGCAAGCAGTGTTTGTTAGAGGCCTTTAGAGGCCTCACTCTCATGTTTTTCTTGTGTTTATTCTCCTCTTCCAGTTTCTGCTGTCCAGCACTGGACAGAAGCCATTGGCCAAACTGCTGCTGATGTGGTTGCAGAGTGGTTGAGTTAGTGCACCCTAAGGTGTGCTCTGATCTCCACAGTGGTTTTCTTTTCCATCTTTCTACTTACAGTGAATTTAAAACAAAAACAAAAAAACCCCAACAAACAAACCAATAAAAAGTAGCTAACCAAGCTAACAAAATAAACTGAAAGGATAAAATTCCAAGTGCCATTTACCAAGTGGGGTATGCCATGATCTGTGAATCAGCCTGTTTAGTGGAGAGTATCTAGGGGTGCTTATTATATCAAGGTTGTTGTAGAAACCTTGTTGAAGGTACTGTCACTGTTTCATTACAAACACTTTTATGAGATACAACATAATAGGTTTATTTTATTTTTATTACAGCTGTGAAAAAGTGCTCTGCCTACGGGTTTGGCAAACAATGCCTTAGTCTAGGAGAACACTTTATTGATTAAATTCTGTAAAATTCTCAACAAGAGGTTGCAAGAAAAGAAAGAATGACAAAGAACATTATGACAGTGTTTAATTATGATGAAAGTGTCTCTCCTAAAAGACCTCATGGTACAATGACCTACTCACTTGTTAGTTACTAACACAAAGACTTCCAAAGATGTTGTGAGCTCTCTTTTTCTGAAATGATGCAATAGCAGAGTCAGACAAAAATAGCTCATCTGCCACAGTATTAATGTACCCCTAAAGAGACTGGCATATGTGGTTTCTTTCCCTGCAGTGAGCATTTGAAGATGATCCTCCATAACTTTAATTATGTGTTTAAATTCACACATGCGAAATTTTTACCTACAGATATGAACAGGAAGTGCAAGAAATATTGGCCAGTGCTTACTGTCGTTATGCCTTTGCTGTGGATATGCACCAATTTATATTGATTTGTATCCAGGTTTCCTCATACGTGGAAAATGAGTTTCATGTCTTTTTCCTCAATCTTTTCTTTTCCTTAGACTGTCTCCTGCCACAGAAAATAAACTGCGTCTTCATTACAGACGAGCTCTGAGAAATAACACCGACCCCTATAAAAGGGCTGTTTATTGTATTATTGGCCGTTGTGACATTACAGACAACCAGAGCGAAGTTGCTGATAAAACAGAAGATTATCTTTGGCTAAAAGTAAGTCTGGTGTTGGGGTTGTGGTGTTTAGTTTTTCTTTTTGTAAGAGCAGATCTAAATGGTACCATATTTCTCCACTGTTCTGCTACCCTTCCTCCTTCTAGATCTGGTGTTTTGCATCAATATAGTGCGTGTGACCTGACCTTGAAGGTAATGCAGGGCTGGGAACCTGAATCCCAGGACTGTTCTGTTACCCTCTGTGCTATCAGGTGTTAGTTTGGGTACAGTTGTCTTTAGAAGTGTCGTGCTCTTCATTTGACACTGATCTTTGTCAGCTGTTTTTACAAGTAGTATTAGCTTGCTACAGTGAAGATCCTTTGAATTCTCCTTCCTGGGTGGATGTCTGAAATGTCAGTGTGAATTGACCAAAGACAATGCTGTCAGTGTCTCTGAAGTCCTTACAGTTTTGGTGAGAGCATGATAGATACTGGTTGGTACCTGTTTCTCCCCTTTATCAGAAAAAGGGTGGTAGAATGATGTATTTGTTAATACTATATTTGTGGCAAAAAATGCTGCTTGAGAGTGTTCAGAGTCCCAGCATCAGAGTTTGCTGGCATGGGCGGAGAGGGAACCCCGGGGTTATATCTGCACGGATTTCAGCTGCTGCTGCGTTAGAGATCTTTGCTTCCCAGCAGTGGGTGGAGCTGATATTGTGACTAGATGCAGTTTCTAGTCAGTTGGTCAAATCCTAGGAGGGGCTCAGATGGAATGAATATCTTTTAAGTGCATTGCTTGTGCAAGGGGAAATATCTGTGCTTCTCTTTTTTGGATGTGTTTTTTAGCTGAACCAGGTGTGTTTTGATGATGGTGGCACGAGCTCCCCACAGGACCGGCTAACGTTATCACAGTTCCAGAAGCAGCTGCTGGAAGACTATGGTGAGAAACCACAGACTGATGCCTTACTTGGGGCTCTGCTTTTCTGCTGAGGACACTTTCCAGTTGTTATTATGCAAACCCCCCAGACTGCACAAAAACACTGCAGCTCTCCACTAGTGACAGGCATTTTCAGAGTGTCCATGGACAGCCTGCTTCACTGCTGCTGTTTCTCCTTTATCCATTAATTGTGGATTGCTTTCTCTCACCATATGAGATGAGAGAAGTCCTTTATCAGAACTTATGATCAGTCCTTATATCAGAAATATGCAGAAGTCCTTTATCAGAACTTCCAGCTTTGGGAATACAGAACAGAAAAGCAGTTACTACCTAATTAATGTAGGCATGTATTTCCAAGCTTTTCCTCTGTGTGCATCTGGTGTTCATCTTTTCCCTTAAATTAGTATTTCAAGCAAATTTCTGGGGACCCAAGTCAGAGTTCCTTCCACTTCAGAAGGTTTTAAGAGCATCCACAGAATACATTTTCCTGTACTCATCTTCCAATCAATCAAAATTAAGTCATTGGAACTGTCCAAAACATATCAAATTTGTTTCTCCACAGCCTTCTAGTTTGTTGTATCACTCACAGTCAGCTAAAAATGTGTGGAAAAGAAATATAGTAAGCTAGTGTTGGTGTCACTGAGTAGGAAAAATCGAAGTTTTTAACATTATTTGTACCACTTAGTGTAAGTATAAATGAAGACAAGATGTTGTGGTCTTTAGAGAATCTATTGCAGTTGATCAGGGTTGATGGTTTGTTGTCTGAAAAGGACAAAGGACCTTTTCTGAGTAGCTGTTTATTCTGTTTCACTTTTTGAATGTGTCTTTATGCTGTGGTCCTTCTTGATATATCTGCAGTGGCACAACTGTAGGTGAGCCACTGATGTGTGGTTAGGAATTCAGTTTTGTGTACTGTGTTTATTTCGGCTGGCACCTAATAAAGAGTAACGATGCTCTGTGACAGGGAGCATCCACTGTCAGTCATCTCTGATTGCAAAATCATGAAAATGATGTGAAAATGCTACATGTGTTGTGGGTTTTTTTCAGGTGAATCGCATTTTGCAGTGAACCAGCCACCTTTCCTCTACTTCCAAGTGTTGTTCTTGACAGCACAGTTTGAAGCTGCAATTGCTTTTCTTTTCCGGACAGAGCGCTTGCGCTGTCACGCTGTTCACGTTGCTTTGGTCCTGTTTGAGTTAAAATTGCTCCTGAAGGCGTCTGGGCAGAGTGCACAGCTGTGTAAGTCCTATTTACTTTACAGTAAAGGAATATCTTCTTAGCCCTCAGAGTACCCTCTAGAAACTACAGGTCTATGCAATTGATCGAAGATTTATTGGAGCGATCTCATAAAAGTTAATTGTTTTAGTTGCATTAGAGCTCTGAATCATGGTTCTGACTAATTTGAGATGAAGATCAGCATTTTCCTGGGGTTAGATTCTCTGACAGTGCTGTTTCTGACATTGCAGTGAGCCATGAAGCTGGTGACCCTCCTGGTATCAGACGTTTAAATTTTGTGCGGCTTTTGATGCTTTACACCCGTAAATTTGAATCAACAGATCCAAGGGAAGCTCTGCAGTATTTTTACTTTCTCAGGTAGGAGCGAATATATGTCTTTAGATATTCTTCTCATTATTAGTGCTTCATTATTCTTATCTGAAAAGTTGTCAGACACAGGAGTACCTTCCTCCCTCTCTTTTGTAGGAACGAGAAGGACAGCCAAGGAGAGAATATGTTCTTGCGTTGCGTTAGTGAAATAGTCGTTGAAAGCAGAGAGGTGCGTGTGGCCGTGGTTTGCATTCCTCAGTTCAAGTGAAATTCATTTCTTCATTAAAATCTTTATTAGTCACAACAGTCTTAGAGTTGCTTACTCTTTCTGCCTGATGACAGAAGGTCTTGCAATGGCCTTATGTTTAAGACATTTAATCATGCCTGTTATTTAGTTACAAATAATTTTGATATTGGTCACTGTTTTTCATCCCATGTCTGTGTCTTTGTAGTTAATAAATATGTTATGAACTATGTGTAATTCATCTCTATATTTTTGTTTCCTTTTTTTTCCTGACTTTACATCTCTGTGGATATAGTTTGATATGATTCTTGGAAAGCTGGAAAAGGATGGTAGTAGGAAGGTGAGTTCACAATTTATATTTTACGTTAAAAGTACAGCCTATGTTTGATTTCCAAAGTAGTCACGAGGCTATTTTGCTTCTCTTTGTTTTTCACTAGCTAAATTATTACTGTGTTTGAGTACATTCAATATCTCAGTAGTATGAGATCCTTTTACAGAATAGTCAGTGACCTGCCTTAACAAAAGGCAGGTCAGGAGCTGCAGGGCAAACTATGTTCCTCTAGACAGCTGGTGTAACTGAAGAGGCAAATGGCATCAGGTAACTTGAGTGAGGTCAGAATTTCCTCTTCCCAGTAGGAAATGGAGTTTAGTTTAAGTGGGTGTGTGAGAGTGCTCTGTTAACCGAGGAGTGCATGTGGAAATGATTTATGACATCCTCATCCCCCTCACAGAAGAAATATATTGCAGTCCTTGAAAAATCCTTGTAATTGAAGGAGCAAGGGCTAGCAGACCACAAGCATAGCCACAGCTGATCTGGCCTTCATATAGGTGAGAGTGAGTATTGGATCAAAGTCCAGCCATTTTTAGATGTGACAGATCTTGCTTCCAGTGTAAAAGCAGTTTCCTAATAGTAAAACATAAGGTTACACAGTCAGAAGATAAAAGAAACCTTAAGGTTTTACCTGGAAACAGGAGAGTGCATGCAAATGATGAAAATTTTAAATCATCAATGAAGTTTTTCTGTTTTCTGTGACAGCTTTGGAAGATCTCTGTGTAAAGCAGGCTACAGAATCATTTGCATCTTAATTTTAAGATAAGGGCTCATACTGCTGTCAAAAATAGGGGAGGCAAGTTATTTCTGGCAGGAATTTCTTTTAGATGTCTTTATTTTGTCATTTCAAAAGCAGTGAGATTGCATACAAGAGAGCAAGGTAACTTGATAATCTTTACAAATATTTCGTTGTTTTGCACTTTCTTTGGTGTGAAACCAACAATTTTAAATAAATTCTTCTATGTTATATAGTCTTGGTTTTGCATCCTCAACTACAGTAATTTCCAGATATTCTTG
>WAAG01101141.1:0-10156 GCA_013390105.1 Tichodroma muraria
TCTAAGCATAAGATCTCCGGTTTGTGCCTTAAGCAATCCAATACTTTTCATATTTCTTTTGCTGGGTTTTGGATGCCACTTCCTTTGTTATTAGCATTGTTTTGGAGTAAAAATACACTTAAAAAGCAAAAGGAGTCTTGGTACCATGATTAGATTCTGAGACATATCAGTGTAAACTTCTGCTTGAAAAGGAGATTTAAGGTATGGAGTCCCACAGAAGGCACCATACTCCCAACAAGACTTTCCTCAATAATCTATTGCATAATAGTGTCTCATGCTAAATTTATGTCTCAGGTTAGGCACAAATCTTCATACTTCCTTAGCCTGACTAATATATTTTACTTCATTGAGGCTCTGTGATACTCTGAATCTCTGAAAATTAATCCAACAAAGTGTTACCTTCTGCGTGTATACTGGACAAGAAGACTTCGCCTGAGATTCACAACTACATAAACAAAATTTGCAATGTGAAATGCAAAAATATGTGAGAAAAACACAATATAAATCCGCGAGAAGATAGAAAGTGTGTGAAAGGTTTTTGCTACTGGTGAGAAGAAAAGAAACACATTGGACATGAATGTAAGCAAATGTTGTAAGGTAAGTAGGTGTTTCTGGGGAGAGCCTGGTGCTCCCATCAGATTTGATTGATTCATTGCGATCCTGTTGACACAACAGAGAGTAAATCCCTCATACTTTGTTTTGAATTCACATATTGACCCCATATTTACTCATTTGAAAATGCTGATTCTAGCACAGAGCACTGGAATTCTACTTCTAAGAGACTGTTTCAAAACAGACAAGAAAGAGAAAAGCATTCTGATTTTAGATATATTTTAGCGCGTTCAGGATTTCCTTAAAAGATTACTGTTTGGTTTATTCCTCACCCATGCCTGTTTGTTTGGCAGCCATGAGCAAAGGCATTGAGTAGTCAATCCTGCTTCTTTTCCATTTGCACTTATTGATATTCTGATAAACTGGGCTGATTGCCTTTATAGGAAAATAAGAATATATAAAATAGTCTCTAATGTTTTACTTCAGAGACCTAATATGTAAATAGGGTGTGAAATAAAGCTTCTTTGATTATAAGAAATATAGCGAGTCTTGGCTTCCTTGCATATCCTTAACTGAAATGAAGCTGAGACAATCAAAGGAGAAATTTCATCTTCAGCAGGATATGTTGATGAGATCAGATTTTTTAGTGTCTTTGAACCACAACTATTTAGAATTGTATTAACTGTGATGAACATTGGAATTAATTTCTTGTCATTCATGGTGATATCTGAATTTTTTATTTCAAGTGATGTTGACAATTGATAAAAATGTAGAGCTTTAGCACACAGATCATGTCATTAACTTAAAGGTGGCTGTTCACATGCTGTCACACACTGAGTCCTTGGGTGGAAAAAATAAGATAATATTTTACTTTAAGATCAGAAAAAAAACATTTCTCAAAACCTAAATTCAAGAAGTATAAAAGATCCTTAAAGCAACATTAAAAATATATGGTAAGGAGCTTAATCCAAAATTTACTGATGTTATTTAGATATATTTAAATTTGCTTCAATATGATATTGAATCAAGCCCATATTGCTGAGCTATTTAAACAATTTCTTTACCTATTAACTGATTCATCACTTAATTACAACTTTGTTAATTCCCTTGTTATTATACAGTTTCTCCTGATTTATACCTGCAGATCAACATCCCATATCATCATTGTTTTGGTCTGTATGTTCTAGTTGTGTGTAAGTACATGAAAAATCAACCATAGCTTAAAACCCACAGACATTACAAAAGTTATCATAACTTTTAGGAGCAGTAGAATCCACAGATTGTGCTTTGCCTTCTCTTAAAGATGGACTGGGTTTGAGCTTTTCTGATGAAATTGTTTTTCACTTGAATCACCTTTTCTCACCATCCTTTGCTACAGTACCATCGTCTGTACAGCTGGTGCCACTGAATTTGAGTTATTCTTCAGTCATACTACCAACTGATGAGATAAATTAAATCAATACTCTTCTCCTTACAGATGAAATTAATTTAGCAATTCATAAAAGTTGTAGACATTCTTTTCTTTGCCCAGTTCTACACTACAATCCATCAAAGTATTCTGCTTGGCATTTGAATTAACATAACTTAATTTGTGGGCAACAACTCCTTCTGTCATAATGAAATCTTTTAGTCTTTGATTTCAAGTCTATTCCATAGTCTGGGCATTTTTACCCACTACTAGTGAACTTTGTTTCAAATATCAAAATAGAGAGTAAAAACCATACATCCTAACAGTGTGTCACTTGTAGTTCTAATGTCTAAATGAGTTCTTTTGATTATATTTTAAGAAAGACCATCTTTAGTTAATTAGAATTCAAGTTTATGAAAAATATTTTCATATCATTTTGTTTGTACCAAATGAAAACACGAGGGCTTTCTTTCTGGCTGAAAAGATGCCAGCAGGAGCAAACTAATGAGCCCCAAAAAGAGAACATTTGTACAGCTGGAGTCTGAATGTTAGCGAGCTGCTTGTTTTTGATTGACACTGTAACAGCCATGGTGGTGGAAAATGATCAAAAATACTCCCTCTGTGACAATGTAAATAGTATCATCCAAGAGTGATTGCCAAGCAAAAATATTCAGAGACTCAGCTCAATTTGGGTAAGCATCCAAGACCTCAGATCTTTCTTCTAAGTGCCTTACCCTTTGGTGTCTCCAAATTTCATTCAAAAATAGGTTGATCAGTATCTTGTTTAGATCATTCAGGATTGCTCTGGTATATGGTAGGCAGGAAGCATGATAATAAGTAAGAACAGTTTTTAAAACTAACAGCTATTAAGCTTTTAAAAGATTAACTTTGGAAAAAGAGTTTTTCTCCCTCTCTTTACTTTGAGTTAGATCATTCTTCACATCAGCTTCAACCTGTTGTGTATCTAATACACAGAGCAGCTACTGTTGGTTTTCTTGCTGATATATTTAGCAATGTACATAACCCAGATTATTCAAAAATGTATAAGATGTGTCTATATGATCTTAATTCAACTCCAGCAGAGACAGACTTCCTTAGAAATAAGTAAAATAGAACCCCATCTGAATAGAGAGGGCAATGGTTTTCCACTATTGCCAAAACTGTGGGGTTTTCCTAACCAGTGCAGGGGTACTCCTGGAGTGAGAGGCTTCAAAAAGAAAAGAAGGAAAAAATACGAGCAACATGTAAGGCAATTTGAAGATGAGACAGGAATACTTAGAAAGATGGATGCATCAAAAGGGCAGAAGATCAGTAAGATTACGAAGGTATGAAGGCATGAAGACTACAGATATAGACCATGAAGGGCTGTAAGCAATGCTTTTTTGTGTTTCCCAGGTAGTAGGAGTGCTTTGCCCACAGCTGAAGCAATAAGATTCAATAGTTTGGAGAACTAGAGGGTTTTTTTTCATTTTTATTGTGCTTTTGGAGTATTTAATGCCTCACTAGACCTAAAAAACCCTAGGGTCCCATGCTCATTTCAATTCAATTAAGATATACAGGCTGTGCAAAATATATATCGATAGGGAGCCACATTTTCAGAAATAACTGCTTATCTGTGCAGTTTTTAGCTCATTATAACAGGCTCATGGAATCCAACTTTAAATAAAGGCTGTTGGTGGACTAAATTACAACACAGTATCAAGAGACTTCATGAACTAGATATATTCCATTTTATTAAGCTTTCATTATATATACTATGAGTCAGCAAAATATTCAGGCCCTGCTAACCAGAGTCCTGGTACTTAACTCTAAATCTTGAAGGCAAATAATTTTCGCCAAGGGCACCCTGTAAATGAACTGTAGGTTTTGGCCCTCTCCCTGTTAAAACAGACTTGACAAAGTGTCTGTCTCACAGACATTTTGAATCTCCTTACAGAAAGCTGACAAGCACCCAGGGAGACAGCAGCATCCTTGCTTCCATGCTGTAGGCATCATCCTTCCATGACAGCACCTTTCCATGCAAAACACACCAACTCCCTAAGGCTTTATTTTCCAGATGAAAAAGTGCTTTTTTAAAGTTCTGAATAAGTGAACAAGTTATTTCTCCTGTTAAATTACAGACTCTGGTTTGAGGTGAAGAAGGGGGCTTCGTCCCGAAGACCTCCCACAGCGAGAGCGATGGCGCTCTGCCTCTTTCCCCCTCATATGGCCTCGCTATCTAAGGGAACTGTCACTCAACATGCGATGGCTGGTTTATGTTATAAACATGCTGGTGTAGCTAAAGGGTGAAAAAATGCTCCAACTCTGATGATTCTTTTGGGAACTCAGTACTTTTTTAGATTTCTGCCTCTGTCAGATGCTTGAAATTAGCCCAGATTTGCGTGGTGCAGGGAGGCTTGCCAGGGACTGACAGCACATCTCCTCAGGCAAACACTAGTGTCTGATGTGGGGTTTAGTCCTTTTCTCCCACTGTATCTCCTCCAGCCATGAGAAGGCCAGTTATCAGCATTACAACAGCCCTCAGCGGGCGCAGGTCAGGCAGCTCTGATGCCCTTCTGCCAAGATGGAGTGAGCCCCTTCTAGCCTGAGGCGCCAGCCCCTCAGCCGGCCGGTCAGAGCGAGCGGCTCAGGCGGCCTTTTGGGGACAGCGTTAAACCACCAGCAAGCAGGGGGTGGGCAACCCTTCCCTGTGATTTTTGGGGAGCCCCTGGAGCAGCAAGGAGAGCTGCGGCCAGCCCAGGGGAACACGTGCAGCTGCTGGGCCGTGTGAGCCCCCTCATGAGGGCGAGGGCATGAGGGGCCTGCAGGGAAAAGGGCGCCGAGGTTTAGGCGGGAAAAGAAGCCTCGAGAAAAGGTGTGAAAAAGGCAACAAGATGGTAGACCGAGGGCAAACAGCGTTTTCAGAGGGAGCTGCCAGGCTGGCCTGGGTCACTGTCCCAGCTGGTTGAAACGTCTGCACCTCCAATGACAGGAGCCCAGCAGGAAAAAGGCACAGCGCTGGTGGCACCAGCTGGGACCTGCTGCAGCTGGTGAGTTCCCTCTGTTTTGTTAGTTTGTTTTTTCCCCTGGAAACAAAACTGATGGTAAACCTGATACAAATATGGCTCCAGAGGACAGAAAGGCTCTTCAGACACTTCCAAGACTCAGTTTACTTGTTGCAAATGCACCTGAAATGGTGATGGTGAAATGCAATTTCTTTAGAGGAAAGAAAAAAAGTAGGGAATGATTCAGTGTTGGTGCAATTCCTACAAAGCCTGAGTGAGGGACTATCTGATGCTGTTACATTTTAAGGGGTTTTTTTTTGAAATGCAACGGCAGAGGTGACAGAAAAGCTCATACTTGGCTCCAATTCCTTGAATGGTAACAACTCTAAAATGGCTCTATTTTTGCTAATACTTCTGTTTCTACTAGTACACGTTAATGTCCCCATAGTGAAGGATTCAAGATACCCCCATTCAAGATACCCCATAATTATAAGTAATTATGAGACTTGGTTCACCTTTGAAGTCAATAGGAAAACTGCAGTCAATTCCTCACAGTATTTGATTGTATTGCAAAGCATACAATGAAAAATTATTTTTAAAATTGCACTGGTCTGCAAGGTGCAGTGAAAGGTAACCTGAAACCTTCATCCTCAAGATATAGTAATTTCTTTGATTTAACTATGAGATAAAAGAACTAAGAAGCTTACCCTGTTTTCTGGTTTGCTTTCTGGAATCTTCAACATCTCTTTTATAACATGAGTTGGTACAAGCATGTGGATATTACAGTTAACTCTGGCATTAGAGTGATATGTGACAACATCAGAAAAATAACACTTAGGGTACCAACTGCTGTTGTAATATGTAAACAAAGTATTGAACATATGTACATACCACACTAACAAATCAGTCTTAATTACCAGCAAAGTATTAAGTCCTTTGCCACAAAAAACTTTTGGTATACTATGGTCAGTGATAAGGCATTGTAATCACTTTCTTCCTCAGTAAGAGATTTGTAAATTAATGAAATAACAATTGCTTAAATAGAAGAAAAAGTGATTGCAGAACAGATACTGCTTGCTCCTAAATGCACTCACCTGGTGTTTCTCAGCTTTATTAAGAATTTGGTTGTTGTCACAGTTTACATATTTCTCCAAGAAATAATTATATCATCTATTTCTTATGTAATATATGTAAAAAATCAATTGAATTCATAAACCAGTAAAAATACTCTGTGGGTTAATTGATTAATTGAATTATTATAATTCTGAATTGTTAGAATGACATACAGCTCCTGGCACAAAGGTAAAGTGTTATTTTAACCATTGAATGTCATTCAGATGACCTTTAAAAATGACATTGATGCTGAAGAATGTACGATACCAGAAACATGCAAGTATAGATTGTAAGTATACAGGCTAAAATTTATAACAATCACAGAGTTTTCTCATAACTGAGGTCAAATAGAGACGTAGTAGGATGTGATGTTTGAAGAAAGCAAGGGTGCCTTCTGTCCTGCTGGGGACCTGGAAGAGTTCCCTCTACTCCTACTCTCCACTGAGAGTACTGCAACTCTTGAGTTTGTCTATCAGAGCCAGGTTTGAAGGCTGTGATGCCAGTGAGTGGTTGGCCTATGGATGTGCAAAATGCAATCCATTGTCTCCAGCAACCAGAGGTTTTGAGATGGTCTTTGTTCATTCTTCCTTCTTCCAGACAGAGCTGGAAGAAGTCTCAGTCACTGCGGTTCAGAACCACTTTTTTTCTCCGACACACGATTGGTATCAGTCCAGCTGAACATAGCAAGCCCTGAATTTCAGTAACTGAGAGCCTAATGTGTGTAATCCTGCTCTTGAACAGCTGAGAATAATTGCCTCATTATGTCAGTGTGAGGTGTGCCTGGTCTCATCTAGAGATACCTAGACTGAAGAAAACAGTGGGCAATTTTTCTCAGTGGTGATTAGTTCTTGTTTTAGCCCTAAAATGCAAAGAAGAGGGGGGAAGGATGAGGATCTGATTGGGTTTGTGTCTCACGTCTCATGTTTGCATATATATCCCTAATTGTGCCCAGAAACCTGACTTATTTGCTGCAACTCACTTGCCATTTTAATGCAATTGAATTTGGCATAGAAAGTTAGGAAAAAACATATGGGAGTTACATGGGAAAATTGGGGAAGATAAAGTTAGTGGGTAATCAATTTAACAGCCAAAATAACCAAGTATTAAAAAAAATACCAAATATTAACCAGAACATCCCACTCAGAATCTCTGATTTTTGTCTTTACCTATTAATCAGTAACAAAAGGGAATAAGTCCATTTGTTGCTTTTGGAGGTCACCTTTAAAGGTGATTTATAGTTTATGGTCTGCAGTAATTTCTGGAGAGATATGGGGCAAAGAAAGAGCCACTGAGCCTGTTGAAAGCTTGATGATGGTGGCATCAAATTAAAGACAAGCACCTTGTATCTCAGGCAGTCCTAGGGGAAAAAGAAAGGAGTGGTTTTTATCTAAAGTGGTAAAAAGTATGGTAGTGGGTGTCATATAACTTCTTCATTATCCTGTCACACTTGGAAATTCTGCACTACTGCACTGCAGGACCTCAAAGTTAAGAGCAAATCAAATTCATTGCAGTGTATCAGTCCTTTAGGGTATTTGAGTTTTTTATTTTTGGCCACTTTTCCTATCCAGATTTCAGATTTGGTGTTAATCATTTCCCATCTCACTCCTGAGATGAAATTTAGTTTTGCAGGGAATTGCAAAGCTAAATTCAGATCAAGGGAAGTTGCAGCTTTTCTTCTTGGTCTCAAATCTAAAAGGAGGAGATCAAAAGCTGCTTATTCTCTGTTAATTTCAGTGTCACTTTTGATGAGAGGATATTCTCTAGTCCCAAAAAAATAGGTTTTGTGTGGTAAATAGTTTCTGTGGCATTTTTTTCGTGGCAAAAATCCTTTTGTTAATTTTTGGTGCTCTACTGAAAGTGAAAAAGCAGTTGCAGCTTAGGCCTAGAAGATAGTGTCTCCCTTGTATGTATCAACACATTTGTGCATGCTTTTTAAAATCAGAGCTGTAAGAACTTCCTGTCTTCTTTACATGGCTAAATATTTGTGGTTTGTGAAATTGTTCACTTATGTACAAATCCATGCTCAGTTAATGATTGCAATGTGTAAGTTCCTGCATGCATGCAGAGAAAATTAAACGAACAAGCAAGCAAAAAAACAACAAAACAAACAAAAAAAACCTAACCAAAAACCCACCCAAACAAAAAAGCCCCTGCAACTCAAATTAAGAGACCCACCACACATGCAACAAATGCCACAAAACCCAAGCAAAACAACCTACTTAAACAGGCATCATGAAGGGCATTCAGACTCATAGTAATGATTTGTGATGGGCAGCTAAAAGTAATGCATATAGATGATTATTTCTGTAGAAAATAATTTGGGTTTTTGGAGTTTGAGGGATTTTCATTAAAGCAAAAAGGATTTTATTTATTCCCTACTTAGACATTCAGTATTCAAACAAGAAAAACAGATCCCTAATGCCCAAGGGGAACTAATGCCTGTCCAAAAAGTAATTAAATTTCTGCTTAGTTTATAGTTATATTAATTATTAAGTCACTTCTCAAGTCATAAAGTTTTGGGGGTCTGGATGGAACTGAAGTTTAACTTTGTTTACACATCAGAAGACAATGACCTCTTCCTTTATGGGAAGAAGAGTTAGATTTGAACAGCTTTGGCAGTGAAAGACCAGAAATTATATTTGTCATTGTTATTCTAAATCTGCTGTTGTAGTTCCACTTACTTGAATGGGAATGATTTATTGAATTACCCATTTGGGATCAAAAGCAAGATTCTGTCTTTCAGGTGATCATAGCAAAAAGAATACGGGAGAGGATTGGATCTTTGAAGATAGAATATTTTTGTTCCTAGCTGGTGGATGACTCTTTCAAACAGGGTCACAGCAAACACAAAAGGTTTTGTGTAGCTGTGTTAAGGAATATACAGTGTCTTTCACAGCCTGGTCCCTTTCGCTGCCTTTATCTGTGATCAAAATGGAGAATCATTAGGGACTTGAAAGTGCATGACTAGAAGTAGGTTAGAAAATACAAAAATTACTTCTGCATTTCAGAAGCATGCAATGTTGTGGAGGGAAAGCAGGGTGCCCCAGCTGTGACTATCAATGCTAGTACAAACACTTTCTTCCCTTCCCACTTCTGCTGTGTACACACGCATAGCAATTACTCTGGCTGCAGGAGCTCTTTTTGCAAGGATCTCTTGTCACAGCAGGTGCCATCCTAATGCCAAAGCAGAAACTCTGAATTCCACTCCGGACCACTAATTTCTTCCATGGACTTATTGTTTGTTTTTGCATTACCTCAAGAGCTTCAGTGTACATCAGAGGCTGGTACCTCAGACAGGTAGTTCAACCACCTTAGCTCGTTATGTTGAGAATTGAATAAGGGTTTACAAACCTGATGTGTAAATGGCAACAAGTTGGGCTTCTGGTCTCACGGCTTCTTGTCCTGCAAGATTCCAGCGTGTTGTGGGCAAGTGCAGCTGTGACCCTTGCAGCTGTGAGCCTTGAAATTTAGTTTATGTTCCCACCGAAAAAAGTGAGTACCTTTCACATGTCACTTGTTTCTCAGCCACAGCTAGCACTGTATACATCAGTCTCTTTCCAGTGTCTGCTTGCTTATTACTGGTGATGTTCATTGTTTCTCTGCTGGGTTTCTCCTTCTTGAACCATTGATCAGTCACATCACTGTCCCTGTGACAGTCTGGTCTAGTCTTTATGTGCATGTTAGCATGATTGAACGGAAGTGAATAGCTTCGGTATTTTTCTCTTTGGGTACTTCTGTTCTCCTGCTCCAGGTAAGAGAACATATAGAGGCTGCCTTCCATTCTCTTGTCTGCAATGTTACATACAATACGAAATATAAAGCAGGTAATCTACATGGTTTAGTGTACCCTCTCTTCAACAGCAGTAGTGTCTCCTGACTTCAGGACAAAGACAATGCCAAAAAGCCTGTGATAATAGGCAAGATAGGTGGAGAAGAAACTAAAAAGTCAATATCATATAGCAATGATGGTGAGCCAAGGCAGAATAGCAACTCATTCCAACACGCAAAGAATTTAAGATGGCAAATTATCAAACCCTGGAGTTCGGGTGTACCGACCAATATTTCTTGTAAGGATTATTATGCTTTCTTGTAGGAATAC
>WAAG01101182.1:0-11392 GCA_013390105.1 Tichodroma muraria
GCTCCATCCTTGACACTCAAAATAAGTGGGACAGCAACTGACAGTGATTTTCTTGCACTTTTTTCAAGGTTTGAAGGTTGCTTGTGCTTTCCTCATGGAAGCTGTGTCTCTTCTTTTTTTTTCTTAGTACTTTTTTCTCAGATGGTGTCTTCTCTATGCCATAACCCAAGCTTGTAATCTCACAAACTGCTTTACTTTTTGGTGAAGATCTTATCACATTGTTGAGTACAGCAGGAATTTGAGCAAAGAGTGCACAAAAAATACAGATGTGCCAGGAAGATTTGAATTTTCCAAGTGCACCAAGTAGTGACTCTGCTCTCTGCATGGCTCTACAGCTTGGGAAGCTTCCTTGGTTAAATCGACTCACAAGCTGGGCAAGTTCTCTATGAGGAAACAACTGCATGGCTCCAGAAAGAGGGTCCAAAACCAGAGTTAGAATGTGGTGTTTCAAAAAGCTGTGTACATGTAGCTAAGGTACAATTAAAATAAAGCAGAAATTATATGAGAAGCAGAGCCCAAGACAAGGCTGACATTCATTGAGTTGCCTCAGAGGATGCTGTACAGACAGTTGCCATTTCAGTGTGTGAGCGGTCTTTCTGTGTCATAGAATGGAGCCATTGTTGGCAGTGGCTGAAAAAAGTGCAGTGTGTGGGCATGAGTTCCCAAAAGACAGAGCTGGGAAAAACAGGGACTTGCTAGAGAAGGCCCTTCAAAGCACCTACTCCAAACTGCTGATGAAGTCAGTGATTCAGGAAAAACTTCTGGTGAGTTGTGGCATAATGTATTTTTCCATCTTTTGCCATTTCACATGTGAACAGATGTAGCTGATAGAGTATTTTCCAAACAGAACATAATCTGAAGCTTTGTAAGGATGTTAATAACACTTGAGGGCCTTGATGAAAATTATTATTTCAGCTTGTCTGTATGCGCATTTGGAGCCGCAGTACAATTTAATATTTCTGCTTTTAAAAGCCAGCTCTGTTAGAACCAAGATTTCTGATGGTCACTTCTGTCTCTCATGAAAGACATTTGGGAGACTTTTCAGTGTTATATGCTGCCTGGTTTGCTTGGGCTTAGGATCCCTAACAGACAGCACCATCCTCTTTCCCAGTGAAACTTGACCTACTGGCCCAAATACCTCATCTGATCTCAGCTGCTACAATATCTTAGAAATAAATAGGACCGTACTAGCCATGCAGTGATCCTAATCTATGAAATCTTTATATATCCAGCTTGATTCTGACATTAGAGAGGGTCTAGCAACCATGCAAAAAAAATCTTAACTATCTTTAACATGGGATAAAACTATAATAAATGTAGAAATTGATGAAATGAGGAGCAAATTATTATGGGTATTGTTAGGCAATGCACAGGTTCAGGAAAGATGAGCTTTTCTTTTTCAGAAGTTCTAAAACTACCCCTAAAAGTTTAACTGGCAGCAAGCGAAAGCAGACTCTAGTTCTGAGCTTTTATTCCTGGAAATAACTGGTAGAAAAAATGCTTCAAATAGGAGGTGACTATAGAACTGCAAGCCAAGGGTTAATTTTTCTTTTCTTAGGGAAGCAGTAAAAGCTGACTTTTTCCATTCTGTGTTATCTGTGGCATTATATGTGGCAGCTGCAACCTATTTCTATTCCTAAATTCTGATCGTTTATTGCCATTGTGGGAGATGAAGGATTTGGTCCTTGGTCAAGAGTTCCAGGTGTCTGAGAGATTTGCAAGAACTGTGAAAAGGGGGAAAATGACACAAAGAATATGACATTTCTGGAAATATCATTTAGATTTTGGTCAGCAGGGAATAGGAATGGGTGGTTCAGGTCATCTGCTGAACTGGCATTTCAGTGCTTGGGCAAGCAGAGAATAGAGCAGACAGACTTGTCAGAGTCATGGGTTAAATTATTGCATTGAAGTGTGGAGCCATCCACAACTTCAACTAACAGGCCTAAGTAGATGTTTAGGTCTCTCCCATCTGCCTAAGCTAGCTGTTTTCATCCTCATTTTTGTGTTCTATTGCCAGCTCTGGAGAGCACAGACAGCTTTTTCATACTTGAAACTTCGTGCAGTCACTCAGGGAAGTGCAGCGGATCCATAGTGAGTGAGCTGCAGTGTTATCTTCCAGCTCATGAAAATATCTGGTCAGTACTGGTGCAAGTCTGCTCAGATATACTGGTCGAGTCTTAGCTGCACAAAAGAGAGAGAAACGCATACAGAGATTAGAATTTCTCACTATGTCTACTTAATTGAACTATCTTTTCCACAAATCTTTTGCATTTTCTCTTCTCTTTTCAAACTCACAATTATCCACATTTTAAGGCAAAATGCCATACTATGATTATCTATTCTATTCTCCTTTTCCACATAACATAAGTCAAAGAACATCCCTGAATTAATTCCTTTTTCTAGTCTTACAGCTATACTTGAGCTGAATATACCTTTTAGAGAAATACCCGATCTTAACATTTTCTCATGATGAAAAATACACTGCAGTCCTGACTTGCTAATTCACAATGCCTAATTACCCATAATGTTAAAAAAACAAGCCTTATGTCTAGTCTGAATTATTCTCACTTCTATTTCCAGGTGTTGGATCTTATCATATCTTTCTGCTAGGCTGAACAACTGTGCATTCTTCAAAGTACCCTTCTCCATGTAGATAACTACAGATTCGAGAAAATCTGCTCTTTTGACCTTCTTCCTGATGAGTTCAAAGTCTTACCTCTACTGCTTGGTAGCAATGCCCAGATTCAGATTTGAGCAAGTAGCTCTAGCCAAGCTGGTAGTGCTGCACAAGGTCTTTCCTCGCCTCTGTCTCTCATCCTTTACCTCCATACTTCCTTGTGGCAGAGGCAAACACAAGCCTGCCAGCTGTCCAGCCGTCCTTTCTCACACGAGGGATGTTTGCACAGAGACAGACTTGTGTACAGATGTGTTTCTGAAGGCAAGGGGGAAATAGCTGTGTTGTTCACTCCTCAACATGTGCATAAAATACAGCAAATTCCAGGCTCTAATTATGTAGATGGCTTTATTAGCTAAGGTGACATGTCACAACTTTTTATCTCCACCTAGACTTTGGGCTTACTCTTTCGCCATCTTTTTCACAGGAATATTGAGAGGGGAAAAATTGCAGTTATACAGTCAGTAGTGGTGAAGCTCAAGAAGTTCAGATCTTCTAAACCATCCCAAGAAGTAATTGTATTAGTATAAGTAGTAAATTTATCCCAAACTATCCATAGAAATGTAGTCAAAACATGGTGTCTAAAATATAGATGATCAAGACTCCATATTCAGATGTGAACTAATCAAGTTAATAACACAACTTTACCACCATTTTTGTAATTTTTACATCTTTTCTCTTTATTTCCTAGCTCTTTTCTGAACTCTCTCAGATTTTTTTGTGGTATCTTCCATAAAGTGTGGACAGCAGTGTTGGACTCTAACAGCAGGTGCTCCAGTATCAAAACACTATGACCCTCAAGTGTTTTGCCTTCTATTTCACTAAATCATACCTTTGTTCACAGAAATCACAATGGCTACTCAGAAACAACACATATTCAGGTGTCTGCCATGAGTGCTACTTCTTTTATTGGAAATACTGCCTGATAATCTTACAATCCAGAATTTCTTTCTTTTTAATATGATATATATTTTCTTTATGATAAAGAGACTTTATCATTGTATTGAAGCATGTGTTTGACTGTTCTAGCTCTCTATGCAGTGCAGATTCTTTTATAGTAGTGATCTTACTGCTTTTATCCTTATTTATCACTTTTCAGTCTTTCCTTTATAGGAAAACTTCATCAGAAATTATATGATTAGATGATTTCTATGGGTTATTAATAAAAATATGACAAAGTTGGAAAAAATTCTAGTGAGATCTTATTCAATGATAATTTCCCACTTACAATTAGACTTCAAGAGCCATGAGCTGATGGTTAACTTACATAATATGTAAAACAGTTATTTTATACCGTTCTAGATCCCCAATTCAAATCTTCAAAAAGCACATTAAATGCTTTTTTATTGCATCAAAAGTGCAGCTGCAAAGCAAAGTTTTATTTTCATCAGGTAATTTGATAACATCTTTCTGTCAATAACTGCAGTTTGTCAATACTCATTAAATTATCTTTTTTAATTCTTCAAAATAGGAGAAGGTTCACCCCATTACTGTTTGATATAAGCAGGACTGTCACTTGTAGTATTTTGTGCATGATTGTTCATGGTAGTGATGTCAAGCTTTACTAGCACTTATTTAAGTCTGAGCTACAAATTATTGAGATCTGCAACCAGGCTGAGAAGAAGCTTCTAAATACTTGGCTTGTTAAATACTTTCTAATAATCTGACTTTATCACTCCAATAGAGTGATAGTGTATCTTTTAAATAAAATTGCTTCATTCCTTATCCTTTGCTGAGATTTTCTTAGTGGCTTGAAGGTTGAGCTCCTAAGTGGAAGGGAGAGGGATGCAAGGGAATATTAGCAATAGCTATGTATTTGCATGTACAGAATATTTGAGCAGTGCAAGAATACTCGAAGGAATGTATATTACTGGAATGCATATGACTTACCATATGTATCCATAACATGATGATACACATAGGGAGAGAGTGTGTGCACGTGTATGAGCAAGACCCAGCATGAGAGCAGCGGGTGTGAGCCAAAGAGGCAGGCAAAGCACAGTACTGTCCTCAGCCAGCACAGAGGAGCTGGGCCACTCTGTTAGTGAGGCTGTGTCTCTGGGAAGCGCTGGTCACTGGCATAGAGGAGTAGGGAATGTGGTGTCTTTGATTCAATCAACTGGAGTTTATAAAACTTCATGGTCTTCCAGGAGAGAGCTGCCGTAAAAGGTGCACTATGCCTCTTTTTTACTGGGGAGCTGTAAAGGTGGTAGCTCCCACATGAGGGTGGCAAGCCAGTCAAGGAAAAGGCAAGTGGTGAGAAGGCATCTCTGACTGTTCATCCTCATCTTCTGAATCCTCTGCTGTGAATGTTTGACCTGAGCAGCTGAGAAACATTGAGGCAATAGGTCAGGAGTACCAGTCCTTGATGCTTTTCCACTCCACTCATACTGCTAGATCTTGCTGTATGTTTTCATTCTACTTTTTAGCAGTGGCCTCAGTCTGCTGCTAACTAGTTTGCCCAGTCCTGGATTTCTTCAGACACCTGTGGTGATTTGGCCAGCACTCTAGGACAGGAACTGTACCATTCTTGGCAAATCAAACTCCACTACTGGAGAGTGGCCCACTTAAACTATCAGAATTCAAGATGAAGTAAATTTCTTGCAGTCACTTTTGTATCTCATTACATGTACTTTTAATATCTAGTCCCTGAATCAAATCTGACACAGGCTGTGAGAAGCCAATGTCATTAATATCTAGCGCATCTCCACCTGCAAACATGGAGCTCTGTTCATGGAGCTCTGGCTAGAGGGGTTTACTGAATATCATCAGTTCTGGTCTTTTGCCATTGGTCAGTGTAATCCAACATACTACAGGGAAATTAGAAGACACCAAATTCTCCCCAGTTACCTCTGTTGTAAACCTAATAAATTCTGCTAGACTAGAGTACAGTGTAACTTCCTTGAAAGTATCAAGTTTTTCTCTGAAGATACTAGGAGTTTGTACAACTTGGAGAAGAAGTATGGGTTTTGGTTTTATACAGAGTTTCTTGCTTAGTTGAATTTGTCCACTTCCACTTGAAATCACAGCTTGTTCAGTCTGCCTACACTATATTGAAGAGCTCTTTAGTGTCTGGTTTTCTTCCCATAGTAAAATTTGTCACCTCAACATATTGCATCCAGAACCAAATCCATCAATAGAGGTAGGAAATGATCAACACCTTTCTCTCCACTCTCAGTAGACCAAAGATGAATTGAGCATGGAGATTCAAACAATAAAATTTGTTGAGCATTTGGAACTCTGCACTGAGATGAGGGCTGATGTCCTGCCCTTGGAAAGCTTGAAGGATCACTATCATCTGAAAGTTACTCTTACTGAAACAAAGTGCCTCACTTTCAAGTGCAGGTGGCCTCATAAGTCTTACATGCACAGAAGTAAAATATATATATTATATATATATATAATATATATAGTGGAAGATAATTCAGCTCTATCTCATATGGCTGGTATAATTTTAATTGCATGGAAAAACATGAGAGTATTTCTAGAAGCAAAAGATTCTTGAGAACACCTGCCTCCTTATGTTCAGTGTATAAATTTGTTCACTTTCAATATGAACTGCTTACTGAGGAATCTCAGCTAGCAAGTCCAAGAACTGACTTCATGATCTGATGAATCTATAGACTTAATTGACTTTAATTTTTTTGTTTGTTTTTCAGAATTCTGCTAAGTCCTGGCAAAAATCATTAAAATGTGCTACCCCATATTTTGCAAGGGAAACTGTTTTCAAAGCCTTTCCCAAAAGTAGCAAACTCATTCCAGTAGTTTGCCTTATTTAAACCAGGCTGGACATGCCACTTCAGAATATCCTGTAAAAAATAATCCCGTACATTCATGAGGAAGAGCAGAGAATATAGCTGAGCTCTTGCTTTTATAGTTTTTCAATATCACCCTGAGGTCACACAGGTCTATGGAATGTCTTTCATATTGTAAATCAGAAAAGGAGGAAAAAAGCAACAAAAATGCAATTTCTCAGATACTTCTTTATAATGAAGAGCTGGCTGTTGCAGCACGGGGAACTCCCAACAGCTTCAATAGTCCCCACAATGGAGCTGCACCCACAGCATTGGTCACTTCAGTAACTAGCAAAGCCCCCACATCACCAACAAATGGCCACAATTCCCACTTTTCAAGGATTCCTGTATCTTTCAAATGCCGAGACTGTACCTGAACTCATAATGACCTCTGCAGGAGACAGGAAACTGTCAGGGAATTTCAGTGCACTGCCAGGTGTTCTGGGAGATGAAGGGTTAATCTGATCAGAGACCAGGGACTTCGGTATTAGGGTTTATGTTTGTTCGCAGCTTGGCCAGTGTGATTGGACTATCCATCACCACAAATACACAGTAAATACAGACACAAACACATATATATATTTGTGTGTGTATATATATATATACATACACACATACATGCACTAATACTTGTGCATGTTCTTACACTATGTGCAATACAGATTTTTAAATGTACTATCTAGAATACATAAACATCCACTTCTAACTTATAAAAGGCCGAAGTTGAGTCACAGATGAGTCGTTTTTTCCCACTGATTTCGGAACTGATTTTCACAATCAGATCTGCAGCTCCCCATAGTGCAGATATGCATTTTCTCTGTCTGACCGCTTTACATGGAAAAGGCACCCAGAAACTCCTAAGTCGCTTTTGGTCTCTGTTGAACTATATAAGCTCGGTAAAAATAAGAAAATCATTCTGCTGAGAAACGCAGCGCAAACGGCGCATGAGGAGCGCCCGGCAGCCCGCGGAGGGCTGGGCCGTGCGCGGCGTGCGGCTCCAGCTCGGGAGGAGGAGAGCTCCTTCCCAGGGGAGCAAGTCCCGGCTCAGACACCTCCGGTGCCCCAGAAAGAGTTTCCTCTGCCGTGAGAGTGCGTGCAGCGTTGATTACATTCCTTCAGCTTCCCCAGCCAGCGCACCCCAGCAGCTCCATAGGGAGGGGCCTCTTCCCTCCCTGCTCTCCCTGGCTGGGCTCCGCTCCTGGGCACAAGTGTAAAACTTCCCCGCGCGTTGGGCATGGTCGCAGCTGCTCGTGGGAAATATTTCCCTCAAATGCCGAAATAGACATCACAAATAGGTAGAGAAGTCAATGGAGAACTGCAAGCTGCAGAAAGGAGCAAGTCACACTGCCAGGAGAAATAAATGATTACGTGTTTCCATTCACCACTGGATTAATTTTACTTCTTCTTATAAAAACAGCAACATCTTATTGCTGATAGCTTTCAAGTCCAGCTACATACAGGCTGAAAAGCGGTACCGGGAAGTACCAAATTCTTCCTTTCCAGCAGCCCCTGGGTGGGTTCCCACTTGCTCTCGCAGCCGAGCTGGCTTTCTCTGTAGTACGGCTCCTCTGGCAGTAGAGGGCACTTAGAATATGGACAAAGCATAAAGAAATGCCTTCTGAAACTTCCCTCAGAAAGCTTTTGTTTAGCTATGTGAAACCTTCAATGCTGTCAGATGCTCCCTAGTTTAAAATAAGATTTTTAACAGTGTTTGACTTTGGAGATTATTTAATATCTCTGCTTTAAACAAAATTAAAAAGTTAATTTTGCTTTCTGTTTGAGTCAATTTTTAGCATTGCAAATAGTCTATTTAGGTTTATGGGTTTTGTCTGCTGTGCTATCAGCAAAGCAACAATATTTTATTATTTGCTGACACTAGGAGTAAAGCAAATCATTTTTTCCTTAGAAAATGGTGAAAATAATTTAGTAATATTTTAGGTTATTCTGGGGTCAAGTGAACCCATTCCAAAATAGGGAAACTCAATTATACAAGTGGTACAGAAGAAAGATACTGCAATGAAAACCTAAGAAGTGGAAAAATGTGCCCCATTACTACACTTTGATTCTTCTAGGACAAATATGAAGCTTACATGAGAGCTCATAGTAGGACTATTTCTTCAGGCTGTTAATCTCTCTTATCTCCCCTGAAGCACTTAGAAAGATTTGAACCTTCAGGGGACGTGATATCATCAATATTTGGATGTGAATGTTACAGCTCTGCTCATAGGCAAAAGATACATTTCAATTACTCCCATTAATAAATTTTAGTATTGAAGTGGAACAGGCTGTACTGCAAAACTGTACAAACTTCAGCAATAATCCTATAAACTTAAACTCAGGAGAATTGTCCTTAAAAGTCAGTAGCATTTACTCATTTGGGGTGCTTATTTTAGGATCAGACGTGCATGACATATTTTCCTCCACTTATGGTAGTTGTAACAGTAATTGGTGGGAAAATTATGTCATATCTGTTATATGAGAAAACATAGGGAGCAGATACTGTAAAGCAGGACAAAATAGGCAGAAATCTTCTCCTCCTGTAGCTATTTGAAGGTGTTGGATCAGGTCCATAAGTGGAATAAACTGATGTAGCTCCAGTGACTGAAATGAAACTGCAGATTTAGAGCAACTGAGGAACTGGTAAATTGTCTGTCAAAACACAGGAATCAAACAGTGTGGGTGGGTTCTGGTTATATTAAATTACTGTCAGTATTCACAGAGCTTTAAGAAAAGGACAAGGAGCGGACCATGTTTTCTATATCTTCTTTCATATATAGTAACACAACATTTAAGTGGCTCATTATTTTTGTTTGGCCTAATTTGTGGTATCACTGGCAGTACTCCTACAACTTGTACAAAACCAACAGATTAATATTTTTGCAAACATAAACTGGTGTAGATGCACTCATTTATATCAAACAATAATATCAGCAGAGAAATTGATTTGGCAGGGCCAGATGTAGAGCTACCAGCTAACTTTTCACACTCAATTAAATTCTTCTAATGACACATTTTTAGGGAGTTTCAGAAGGGATGGCATCTCTGCTTACCAAAATCCCACCTTTCTGGTCCTTTGGCTCAGCTACCAAAAGACAGTGCAGAGATAGTTGTTAGCAGGTCTTCATCAGTTCAGTCACAGCACCGGTAAGTTTTATATATCCAGCCTATAAGAGGATGTTCCCAATACCATCTACCTGGATGCAGGATTCCTGCTCTCCTACCGTGTAGCTAGCAAGAAAACAGACTAACATGAGAAGGAGGGTTGCTCACCACCAGGAAAATGATCTGCCAAGAGGGCAAAAGTTTATCCTATCCTATTTGTGTAAGAGGTAGTGGAAAATCTGCTACACCTGTCCTTGGAACAGCTGCTGCTGTTACCCCTTCACACACAATGTTTGCAGCTCCTGCCCACTGTGTTTTTGTACCTACATGAGGGAAACCCTTTCCTTCTTGCCTGTTGTTTCTACCAAAAAGGTAGCACCAGCACCTTTTGTGTATCTTGGGAATCAAAGGCACTCTGTGAAGCAGAAGTAATTGCCATGCATACAGCAGAAACCAAGCACTCATTTTCCTTTCGATTTCCAAAGGCTGAAGGAACATGTTAATTGCCTAAGAACACTCCATTTGACAACTAGAACAAAAGGAGAAAGCAACCACTGGAAAGCAAGAACCCAGCTTTTGTCAGCCAGGTATCAAACTGGTACAGTGGTTCATGAATATTCCTCCAGATAAGTAGGATTCCTTACTCCATTTTGCCCAGACTCTGAATACTGCTTATCACATGGTTAAGATTCAACTCATAAAAACATGTCTCAGCAATTGGAATTTACCCTTTGACCTTTGTTCCCCTCCCCTTTGTCCCCCTGCTGTGATGAACAAGCTTTGTCTTCACTAAACATCACTGTTGCACTGGTGAAAACTGCTTTTTGCACAAGTTCAAAAACTCAGCAAACAGCAGGGACAAAAGCATATATAGATATAAAAATACATATGTAGTTGTTTTGTTGTATCTTTACTGCACCCAGAGAAACATCAGAATTTAATGGGTTTTGCCATATATTTGGCAAATGTTTCTGTGCAATGATGCATCCCACAAAAAAAACACAAGACACAGGAGCAGTGAGGTATTCAGTAGGGTGAAATATTTCTTTTCATTTAAAAACTTTCTTGAACTGTGCATAGGCATGTGCATGACTGTGTGGGGCTAGAAATAGGTATCACCCTGTTCCTCTTCTCTAAACAACTAGATGGGGTCACTGTGGAGGAACAACACAGCTGCTTATGCTGGTTATTTGATGACATATGGTAATAGCTGCAGTGTGTAGAGCTGAATGTGACACACCACAACAAGTTAAGCAAAATAAACCTGCTAGCCTTTCCCCCCACCACTGCACTTAAAAAAAGTGTTGTTCTATTTTGTGGTGAAGAGCCATTATTAGCTGTGGAAAAAAAAAAATTACAGTTGAGTGTTTCAAGTGCTTAGTTTCTGTATATCTGTGTGCATGTGAACAAAAACTAACCAGACAGGCAGATCTGTTTTAGTAAATAGGGTACTTCGTACACACGAACCGACATATGAGTACACACGTGTTCAATATTAAACCAGCTTTTAACTAAAAAATAATACCCTCAGACTAGTAGCTGAGTGCAGTGTTAGTCTGTCAGGAGTACAAGAATGGTTTGTGGTGTAATCTGAGGGTAACTCTGCTGCACAATTATGAGATTATATCCTCTTTAGAGGGTATAATTATGCCATCTCTATATATCTTATTTAGAAGGCATAATGCTTCTCCCTTAATAGCAAATAGGACGAACTAGTACACAGAGATGCAGTGTTTTTTGCTTCCAGCACACAAAATACCATAGGCATCCACAAGGCTTTTGAATGCAGGATCTTCGGGCTGCAAAACACAAGACTGGACTC
>WAAG01101218.1:0-11438 GCA_013390105.1 Tichodroma muraria
TATCTTTGCATGAAAGTTTTATTTTTAATTAAACATTATAAACTAAGGCCAGAAATTCCTTCTTCTTTCACAGCTGGGGAAAGCATGGAGAAGTAAGGCAAAAGAAACAGACTCCATCAGTCACCATACAGAGAGATTTCTTGGCCATGGATGCTTACAATTCCCTTGTAACTGCTTGGCTCATTCATGCAACATATGGTGAGGTATGGAAAGTGCACCTATAGCCCAAAGGTCACTGTGCCACCTGCAGACCCCAGACAACATGCAGCCTTGCACAAATACACATGGAAGTAATTAAGCAGGCAAGGGAGCTGGGATTTGAAGCAGAACCCCCTCAAGCCTGCTGCATTAATCCTTTCAGCTGAGCTGGAGAAGAAGTCTGAATTCCCAGGGGTCTGATTGCTGCAGCTTGTAGCTCAGGGTGGAAAAAAAAGTAATTTACTGTTTCCTTGCCACAAACATGCCATTACATTTTTGGGTTTTGGATGGAGAGAAGAGCATAAGGGAGTTCCAAAGGGGTCAGGTTCTCTTCTCTCATTATCTGCACAGTCACAGCTTGGCAGGCTGCTTTCTTAGTGTTGCTCTCCCACGAGCTTTCTATTTAGAAACTGCATTTGGATTTTATGAATTTTCAGTTGAAGATGACAAGTATTTTGGCGCTAGAGTGGTAGATCCCAGTGAGTGGATATGGGGATGCAGAATGACAGGAAGTTTGGATTCAGTCTTGCCTTTATAATGTTGCATCCTCTGGAAGTCTTAAGTTGTGGATCGTGTCGCCCATCCCTGCATTACACTGATAAAAACAATGTCCTCTTACTTCAAAGATCTTATCTTACAGCTGAAGCACTAGCCAAGAGATAAGAGTGACAAGGATATGGCATGATGAGGAAATCATGGTGGTTACAGGGACGTGATAGGTTTGGAGTGGTGGATTGAAAACAGGCTAAAAGGAAGTGGGATTGAAGAAGGGTAAGAGGATAACTGTACCCACCAGGGATCCAAGGTTCAAATGTCAATAAATCTTCAATCTTCTGCCTCAGTGAATCCAAACACCTGTACTCATCCTACATATTTTCTTAATAGGCAACTTGCCAGTCATTATTCCCTTCACAATACTGGCATATTCCTCTTGTCTCCACCCTATTTCACTTCTTGCACACAGCTTGCCATGATTTTCTCTCAGAGATTCACTGCTCAGGCCACTTCTCACACAAAATTATGACTCCACATAATGAAAATATCACTTAGCAACCAGTGAGGGTGGCTCTGGTATGGTTAGCGGATGAAGGAAAAAGCCCGTACAAAAACCTCATGACCAAGACTTCACTTCCATCCCAGGACCAGCTTCTCAGTTCTGGTGTTGTCCTTTTCCATGCAGCTCTGAGACAGGACTAAGAGGCAAAGTATCAGGCAAGAATGTGTAACAGCGAGAAACCACTACACACTGACCGTAACCCCAATCCCCTTTGTGCTGCTGGGGAGACTAGAGGAGCCTGGACTGAAAGGATGAAGTTGAGCCTGAGCAAGAGCAGATGAAGGTGTTGTTTTGATATTTGATTTTTTTGTTTTCCACTACCCAAACTAATAATTAAACTTTAATTTTAATTGACAATAAATTAACTTCCCAAAGTTAAGGAATCATATGACCATTTGGGTGGGACTGGACCTTGAAGAAGATCATCTGCTTCCAACCTCCACTCTGTTGGGCAGAGACATTGGAGGGTGCAGTCCCTGCTGACTGCTGGCAAGTGGCACATCCTGCTCACGTCACTTCCTCAAGTTGTTCACATACACTTAGTGAGTGATAAGCAAGACACTGCATTCATCTTTGTGCCTCTTTTACTAAGTGAGCATACATCATAAGAGCAGCCATCTACGATGTTTCTATTTCATCATTCCCCTAGAGGTTTTCTATCTAATTTTAAACTGTTTACATTTTCTGGATTGTGTCAAATAAACAGACACCACTATATGGAAGCTAAGGATACAGGAAGAGACAGGGATGGGGAGCACTGTTAGGCACTCTCTCTTCTCATCTATTCCTGGAACATAAATATTGGGCTCACAACTCCTAGCACAATTGTCTCTGTTCTTGTGGAATTGTATGGGTAAATTCTCAAGCATCACACAGAGCTGTCTCTGCCTCTTGAAAAAGCTAGTCGAACACATGGGGAGCAGTTCTGAGTAAACAGCAGGAATGTTTCTATGCTACCTTTCTGCTGCTGCTTGGCCAAGGATTTCCAGGCACTTTTCATGGTGCAGGCACTCTTCTACAGGGTCAAGATTATTTCCTTTTCATGGTGCTTATCAGGGATGAAAAGGCTTGGTGCCTGCTGTTCCTGAAGAATCTTCCAACTCTGCGTTTTCTATCCACCCCTCAATGGAAGTAAAAAACCAAACTCCATATGACAAAATGTTCTGCCTCCTGGTGAGAGAAAAGAAAGCAAAAATTTGCTGGGACAGCATCAAAGTCAGAACTGTGGGAGCTGCTAAGAGAAAATCAGGGTACAAGGGTACAAGCTACCCAGCAAATCCACTTACAGAATAAGAACTGAGAAGCTGATCCTAAGTTTCAATCTTGGACTACCATCTTCAGCTGCTTGATGCTGGTTTTTTTGCTACATTTGAAAATGAAGACAAAACTCTAAAACTGCTCTTGAAAGCATTTACTTTGCATATAGTTGGCAGTGTCACATGTTGCACAAAGTAAAAAAAATTAATTGTGTGGGGACAATGGATCTAAACCCTTCTCTTGCTGATTCAAGCATCAGAGCACAACACACTCAGTTCCATCACCCAGACTAAGCCTTTTGTTGAATATCCCCAGACTACTGTTTCAGGGAATATTTGCAGAAAGTTAAAGCCATGTCAGCATCCCCATGTGGGAAATGGCAAATAATTTGGCACTGGGAATACAGAAATGCATGCATCCAGAGGCTGCCTTAACAGACTTCCATTTTCACTGAACACAGTGCTTTCCAAAACCAAATGTAATTTGCCACTGGAAAGCTAGATAACTGCAATTCAGTGCTGCTTAATTTCTGTGTGAGCTACATGGATGCATCTTAGTTCTGTCTTAGCACAAAGGTCTGGCATTTGAGGAACCAGTTTTCCCCAGAAATGGATTTTCCATTCTACCTGGAGAGATGCCATCTCCCTGGTGAACAGCAAATTCTCTATCTAAGGGTCAAGCATGTGGTCCATGTAAGACAATGCTGTTTTTCCTGCATTATCAGTCCAATACAAAAAATATTAGATAATCGTGGAACACCAGAGTGGATGCACAGCTCTTAAGGACACACCTCATATTTGAGTCTCTGACTGCCATGGTTAAGACAGATATATCTAACCATCTAGTTTAGGGATTTAAAGCACCTTACCAGGGTGACTTGAAGCCAAATCCTCCCTCATTATTGGTAGAATATTTTTCAGAGTTTTTGTGGAGCCATCAGGAAATAAAACAAGGTGGTACTTGTTTTCTCCACACACTTTCTCTACTTCACTCAAAGGGAGAAATGCAGTTCTGAATCACTTCCCATCAGTGTGAAGAAAGAGCTATAAGTGGTTAATCATACCCAGCCAGGCTGGTGCCTCAGTGACAGCAGAATGGCTGAGATGGGGTCTGAACAAGCCACTCCACCTGCTCCTCAGTCACTTCTTAGCCCTTGTGTGTTACAATCATTATCAAAGTAGCTGGAGTCATTACTGTAATGCTGATTTGTACTCCAGGGTCTGGACATATGCCTGTCTCTTGCCCTCTCTGGGGTGTTGAGGAACAAGATAAGCTATCTGGTCTTTATCATATGCCTAGTCCCACTTCTTAGTAAACAGTGAAGATTTTCACTGTTAAAAAGTCCATCTTACAATAAATGTAATTTCAGCCTGGGCACAAAAAAAGCACATAGGATTCTTTCCGAAGGAAGTCTCCATTAGAGCAAAATAGATATGGGGACACTCTCCAGTAATCCATCAGCAAGGATTATGTATAACACAGAGAGCAAAATTTGGAAAGTACATTTTGACCCCATGACCAAAATTTCGTATGAACTCAATTCCTGTTTGGGTTGAGAAAAAGCTGAAATGCCTAGTTGGGATCTAAGGCATACTTTTTGACTCGGGTTTTAGCCAAGGCTGTTTTTCCTGCCTCTGATAAATCGGTTTCTTAGCCCTTCCTTCTATGCCAAGGAAAGGATAGCATTAGTACAGTTTGCAAGACTATTATTTAGGGCTTGGAGAAACAATTATAAATTAGTCACTACAGCTTAATATGTGTCTATCAGCTGAACTGAAGTAAGTGTGCACACTCTGCTCACAGTGAATGCCTTTATTTAATACACATATATAATAGTTATCCTGCTGAGTCTTTTTATTGTTGATAGAAATAAGGACCTGCCTTTATACTCCTTTCTTCTGGTGACCACAGTTATCTGTGCCATATTTTCCCCCTTCTAAATAAATCTCTTTCAAAAGCAAACATCCATGAAGAGCAATTCAGCCAAGCAAAGCAGCAGCCCGAGGCTCTGGAAACATCTAACCATTGAACACAGCACAACAGTGTCTGTTACCATCTGCTGTACCAGAGAGCTGAGGTGTGCAGCGACATCCTCTCCCAGGCTGTAGGTGTGTCCCTGGGCTGGCTTCCACACCAGCAGGATCCTGGGCAGCACTGTGCCTTGCATCACTGTGCGTGTGACTGGGCTGCCGTGCTCCCCAGAGGTCCTGAGTATTGACTGTTTGCCACCAGAAGGTCACAAAGAGGCATGGTGTGATGGGACGGTTGTCAGAGATGAGCTCCTAGACTATTTAGGCCAAGCACTCACCTGGGTTTTGCAGCTTCTTGAACATGCTCACCAAGAACGAGCTTGTAACTCTCAGTACAGCAAAGCAGTATTAGTAGGAAAAAAAGGTACAAAGTTGAGAAGACAGTAGGGAGCAGGAGGTAACACTGCATTCAGAGTCTCTCAGCCCTTCTCAAATCTGCCAAGATTCTACACTCTCAAGGAGCTTAAGCCTTAAGTAAGATAATTATTTGAAAATATTACAGCAAAAGATGAATCACTCAACTTTATTAAACTTTAATGACTCTTTTGATTGCTCTGACTGAGATGACAGGACTAATTCCACTGTATTTACAAGACCGTTTTAAAATCATATCAATAATTTCAGCATTAGACCTGCTGATTTTCTCCTTGTTCAACATTTGGCCAGCAATCCAGAGCCTTTGTGTTTGCAGGCTGGTTTATGGAAAATGAAATGACATAATGCCACAGTCCAGGGAAGCATCATCACCCAGATGAGAATAATTTATTCAAGAAATGAACGTCAGCACTGCTAGTTAGTAGACCAGCAGCTGGAGAAGGAGCCCTTTACAGCCCTCTCCCACAAACTAGTTTGGAAACGCTGGAGTTTGGTTCACAGGCATTTCCTTTGCACAAAGGAGGAAATCCCCCTCATTTTAATTTTGCTGGATGGCTTTACACTTTCTGCTACTGGGCCAGTAGTGGCAATTTCATCACATTGAAGCGATTTACAGATGGGATAAGAGGAGATGTTTATCACTGAGTGTCTCTAAGTTATGCATGCCCCAGCTGTCTGTTGTGAAGAACTGAGATTGCCCGTGTTGTATGTCACACTTTTTCCTCCAGCAACAGTGGAAACTCTTGTCATGGGGTATTACATTACACAAGATCAAACCTCATGGGCTGCTTCGAGTGGTTGCTGACTCTTTTTTGTTCCATTTCAAACCTTGAGTTACTGAGGTCAAATACAGTGACCCTAGCCTTCATTTGGCATCAAAGGGAGGGATACAGCCTTTATACACTGTGGGAACTGCAGCTTCAAAGGACATAGCATCAATACATACAGGAAAGTGCCTCCAGCACTTACTCATTACTAGCAGGAGGAAGGCAGGATTTTCCTAGAGGTTCCCTGTGGGCCCAGGCACAGAGCACACCCCCCCAGCAGAACAGTTGCTCTGGCTGAGGTCTGCAGAGGCTGTGCGGGAAGGGCTCTTTTGTAAACCTTTCAGACAGTCAATTCCTTCAGGATGCGGGGGATTCCTAGGAGGCACATGAGAGGACGCACATGAGACTTCTGATATCCCAGATCTTTACAGGTGCACTCTAAAATAATCTTAAGTGTCACCATGGAAGAATTCCTGAGATGTCTGCCACGCACTCGCTACACTGAGTAAAAGGCAGCACTCAGACATATTTGTCTTCCTTTGAAAATCTTCCCCATTGGCTGCAGCTGAAAGCACATGGCAAAAGAAAAAAAATTGCTCTACCAGATGATTCTAGCTTTGTAGGTCTGGCTTCAGTTCACATTACATGGACTTCACCTTTCATGCTACACCAAACCACAGGTACAAGCCTGGTCACCAGACGAAGGATACACTTAATATAGCATGCTTGTCCTTATAGACATGCTCCTGCCTCCATTCTCAAACAGCTGGGTCAGCCTTTGGATGACCCAGGAGGAGAAGCTGCTGCCAGCACACCTCAAATTTACATAGTTGCTGGGGCTATGAGCATACTGCTGCAGGGTTTTTCTTCTAGTTCACTCTGGGAAAATGTACTATTTTAAAGTATTTTCTTAATATTTTCTCCTTCCTTTCTCTCTCATACCATAGTTCTTTGTTTTGTGATATTTTTTTCTCTGTTAAATTATACAGTATATTTCTCTAAAAGTTGCTGAGATGGCCTAGCTTTAAATATAGATATGTTAATGCAGAGAGAAACTCGTGTGACTGTGGGACCTCTCCTAGAATCTGCATGTCTGAATTAATGCAGATGCCCATTTAGTTTAATGCAGAAAGTATCTCAATAAAATATAAAGCAAAGATTTTAAAAAAAAAAAAAGAGTCCAAAAAGTGCAGAAAAGCTCTCCCATCCTAATAGCGCCAAACTAAATGTCTTTTCTATCTCATTCAACTGTGTTCAAAGTTCTTCACCCCTCAGTCACTTGATGGAAAGGGTTAAAACTCCTTTTGCTCTGGTGTGACAGAATTGGTCTGATGGCAGCTGGTATAAAGGATACTCAGACTCCTCAGGAACTGTGATCTGGAGACACTCTGTTACTTGCTTAGAACATCCCTATGTTGTATCACTGAAATTTTTTTGCATGTAGAATAATCATTGGTAGAATATATCAGAATAATAGAATATATCACTGTTCTGAAAAGGGGAAAGAGCAGAAAAAGGGAAATAAAAGTATAGTTTATCACAGCTGCCTTGTTTTGAGAGGGCTAAAGAGGGCCCAAACTCATTACTTTACAATATATCCCACTAAACAATATCCACCACTATCTAAAAGCAGCTCTTTCCAGCTCTACTGTTCTGCCAAAAATTACTGGTGAATGTTCTTTTTCAACTCTCCAAGCCTTTGTCCACGGCTGCTTCAAACAATAGCAGTTCACAAGGATGTGGAACAAACAACCACAATTCCTTTCTAAATTCTTGCTATGGTGGGAACAAATAGGGAGGGCTTAAAGGAAGCACTGGTTGCAAATAGCACAGGTGAGGGAGGAACTGGCACAGAAAGGTTTTTGCAATTACATGCCAACGTTCTTCGCTCTGCAGAGGAAAGGAGGGATTGTTAGATGGGACTGTGGCTAAAAAGGGAGACTCTTTTAGTTCTGAGTATGAGGCAATGTGAGGATTTCCGTGCCTATTTAGAGGACACCAAAGGTTGTGGGGGAAGGGGGGATAAAGTCAGTCTCTTCCACAGAAGTGTTCTCTAAAAACTCTCTGTTTGAAGTAAAGTAAAAAATTGAGGTGGGTAAATCCTAAGCAACAAGAGAAGAAACTTGGAGCCCACAGAAATCCCTCTAACAATGCCTTGGGATCACATAAACAAGGTTATTAATAGAAGCCTGCCTCTCCAGCAGTCCTCAAAGGCTGCTTCCTCCCATTCTTCTATCTGACCAATTCGAGACAGAGAAGCCCTGGCTTGAGAAAACCTCACTTGCTCTCTCGCTGGTTTTATCTTTCCCTCCACTGTATTTCCTGTCAAGACTGCAGGTCAGAAAAGCCGGAAATCTCTTTGTACCTCTGTGACTGCCATGGTGTGACCAAAGAATGTGCCTCAGATGGAACCCAGCTGCCCCTGCACTCTGGTGCAAGACTGTGTGGGGAAGAGAGTGCTGGAAAGTGAAGTGGGGAGTGAAGAGTGGCTGGGCACATTGTTCACCATCAGCAGTCCAGACTAACACAAGTGAAGGGGGCAACTGGGGCACAGACTGCTTTTCCAATTACTCCAGAAAAGCCAGCATTCCTGCTTCACAACCACAGGACACATGGTGGACTTGACCTTGCCTTTCCTGAGCGTTCCAGTCAATGTCCCAGCAGACACCCCCAAAACATTGGGTTTTTATTCTGGCTTCACAAATCCCAGGCAACTTTTTAGTGATTTTGCTAGCAAAAGGCAGAATTTTATGCAACCCTGGGGTTTTCTGAGGAGCTGATGACCTCTGAGAAAATGAAGTATTTTATACCTTTAAACCATTTTTTCTGTTCTGTTGTTACAGAGATTGCAGCCATACTTTCTCTAAAAGTTAATTTTCTCAGCTTCTAGAGTTGCAAGAGGGCTGGGGAATAAAGTGGAAAAAAAATTGCAGAAACTCTAGGATTAACACACAACACCAGCAAATGTACCTACCACAGAGAACACAGAGGCAGTCAGACTCACATTTGCACACACAGCAAAGAAGAAACCATTATTAATACTGCAAAACCATGGAAGGTCAGGCCAAATCTATCTACATCTACAGACAAAATATTCTGTAAGACTTGCTCTTCCCAGGTGCTCATTTAGTCAGAAGGTGTTAACAAACAGAGAAGAAACGAAATACTGCACCCATTTGACCTGATAGCTTCTCCAAATTCAAACCAAGCAAGGTGTCAAAATAAATGCTTCCCCCAGGATTAGACTTCAAATAAAACAGAGAGAAGTAAGCATATGCTCCCTGCCACTCTCTCTTTCCATAAACAATCTAGACTATTTGGGGTCTCAAGCTCTGGTGTGATGCACAGGCTGTTTTAAACTCACAGGACAAAAAAAGCCTCTTCCAATACACATACAGAAGCAAGAACTGCTGTTGTCTTTGTCACTAGTACTTTAGCAAAATACATATAAGGACTCTGTTCTAAAATCTGTATCACTTTGCATAATGAAAGAGATTTTGCATAGATTTTACATTGTCCTCAAGGACTCAATCTTCCTTTCTTCAGCCTCAGTAAGCTCTTCTGAGTTGAAACAAACAGTGTGGGTCTTCAGCTTTCTCTTGGAGGCCCTGACATATTTCAGGTGAAGGCAGGGGAATAGAAAGAACTCCTTTCCCAGTCTAAAGTTTTGGCTCCATTGTTACTTTTGAAAATCCATCTGCATTATTCAATGACAACATGGTGCACAAGAATGTCTGTTGAGCAAAGTGTCTGCTGTGTCTGTGTGGGAAATAATACAGCCCTACTATCTGCAGAACAGAAGAACTGACATTACTTCTGTTGCCAAAGAATATTCAGCTGGGGGAGCTGGTGCTGTTTGGCTGCCTGTCATGACCACAGAGCAGCCACCAGCAGGATCTCAATGCATCATGGGCATGGTGAGACCCAGCCCACACCTTGTGTGATGTCCTTGGAGCTGAAAAAATGAGAGCACAGCATGCTGAAGCATCAAAGCTGTGAATTAGCTTGGGTTCCGAAGGAACACAGCCATAGGACTCAGGGCTGCTGGTAAGCGAATAAACAGGGAAACCATCACAGTGCTCTGCTGAAGAGATCTGTGGGTTCAGAACTCAGGACTGACTCTTTGCCTCTTTCCCCACAGATGCTAGAAACATGCCTCAGCAGCTTTGCTGAAAGCTGAGCAATGTGTTAGCACAGAAGGAAATTTTACAGATTGAGAAACAGGAAGCCAAAAGCAGTACATTTATGATCAGAAAATATTTTGACCATCATATTATTAGCTGTTGGGATTGACTTCTACAATTATCACAGAAATCAACAGATTAGAAGTACTCAGAAGATTACAGGATGCGTGCATGGATAATGGGACATGCTAAGTTATTGTAAACAGCATAAAATGGATAAAGAAGTTATAATCCTATAAACCAACCTATAATTGCTTACAGAAAAATGGAAATTGCCCTGCCCTAGTCATGACCGGTGATCCTACATTTTCCACATTCTTCTTTGAATCTCTGCTTTTGGGTACTCTCTGAGACAGGCTTATTTTCACACATGTATATCTTATTTTCATATCTCACTCTGGGTAGTTATTGCATGGTCCTCTGTAATCCCTGGTTTCTGTCTGCATGGGATAGCAAAAATACAGAAAGATTTGGTTATGGGGAAAGCAGAAAAGAGACTCTGCAAGGGACTGAACATTTTAAGGAGAAATATTCCTGAATTTTTTCCACTTTTCCTTTTTTATTTTTATTTTTAACTCTTGTACTGCAAACAGAAGCTGGGAGAGAACAGGGAGCAAGGATGTTGGAACAGGGAGTACACCAGTTGTGATGCCAGTCTGCAGTTGGGCTTAATCCTGTCAAAGTGCAATCAAGAAGATACATAGCTAAACAAACAGGCCAGAACCTTTCTCCTGTTAAACATTCGGAACTCAAAGGACTGCTCTCCAGGCACCACTAATGATAAAATCATGGAAGAGCTCAGGGTGCGCAAGAGCAGCCCACAGATTTGCAATGACTGTTCTCTACAGACAGCGTTACTTACGGCAACCCGTACCAAGAACAGTCACAACGATGGCAATCTTCCAGCAAAATGTTATCAGCACTCTACTTCTGTACACAGCTAATTATACCATGCTTAAATGCCACAGGGAGATGGCTGCTCTATCAGGAAATGCACAGAAACATATGCTGCCATACGGAGGAGATAGTCTTCACTGGGACCAATCTGTGTGTATAAGGCCTCTCAGCCCTTTTATATTATTGTTTATAAAGCAAGACCCCTAGAAGGTAAGCAGGAAAAGGGAAAAGAAAAAAAAAATGAGCCAAAACATTCCTGTTCAGCTTTTGGTACAAGAACAGCAGCGAGTAGGAAGGAAGGTTATCCCTTCTCTCTAGAAGGAATAATAAAGCTTTATGAACACGTTGCCGAGTCCTGTTCCCTAAACAGGAACTTTGCTTTGTTGCTAAAAAGGATAGAGCTGATATATCCTATTTAGGAAATTTAACCTAACTCAGAACATATACACCACTTAAAAACCACTTAAAATGCAGCAAGGTAAAATTAAAATGCAATTGTACCAAACTAAATGCCTTGATTTCTAGTAGTGTGTTTGTAACTAGCCAATAAATCTTAATTAGAAACAATCAACCTCATTCTCACCAAAACCCACTTTGATTTTTGTTTTTATTGCTCAAGGAACGATATCAAATGTTCAGTGAGGCTGATTTTATTTGCAGATCAAGTGTCTCT
>WAAG01101329.1:0-28509 GCA_013390105.1 Tichodroma muraria
ACAAAACCACAGAAGTTCTCCATCATCCTTCCATATTACACACAGTTTTTCACAGGTGCTGTAATAATATACGGGTTTCATGGAATTCATTAACACTGTCCAATATTAAATATCAAGTCTGGAACACAGGTCTCTATGTTATAAATAAAATCAGAGCAGGAGCAACGTGTTTGTCAGCATTGCATCCATACAAAGCAAAAGCAGAGACAGCGAGAGCCTGCACCTGAACCAGAGCTGCAACTTCCCAGGATAAAGAGAGAAGAGGGGCAGTTTCACTGGCAAAAAGGAGAGGGGGAGAGCAGGGACTGAATGCAGCTCCAGTTACAACTGTTGTTGAAGAATAGTTTGAAGAAATAGCTTGGATGCTGTAGCCTGGTATTGCCAGCTGAGTCCTCAAAAATGACCTCTGTCCCAAAAGCCAGACATGGCACGTGGGAGCTCTGCTGACAAGGGCAGGTTACAAATTTTGCTTGCACAGGACAGAAAGTTTGCTGTGCCATAGGCACATAGGGCAGTTCATTCTCTTTATCCTAATATCAATATTTCTGCCAACAATTTCTCATGGGGGAAGTGAGTGATTCACAATTACATTTCATTTCAGGAAAAGATCTCACACACTCAATACCCTGACTCAACTTCAGCTCACACTACTGAATAATAAAATCTAGATCCTGCTCCAGAAATTTGCTTACACTTTAGATCATGCCACTTTTGTCATCTTGCAAGGAGGATCGTGAAGGGGATCTTCCTAGCAACAGCTCCTTCTCATGGATCAGACTATCTAGCAGGTCCTCCTGTCTGTAGTTGTGATAAACCTTCAGGAAAGCCAGAATGGTAATTGCCAGCCAAGTCAGCCAGGCAGCCCACAGACCAAACTAGAGAAGGAAAGAAATCATAAAGAGGTCAGTACAGTGTTGTAAAAACAAAGTCAGCTGTCCAGGTGGTTATGAAAACCTCAGCTGGACCAAAACCCATGGAGTCACACCAAGCTAAATCCAGGGAGCTCTGGGGTTCTTCATATAAAGGAGTCACTTTTATGGCATATTTCTTTCCTAAATGCCTGAGCTGGGCATCTAGATACCAACGTTGGCAACAAAGACACAAAATTGGCTGGTGCCCAAGTGGCAGGGTTACCTTTAAGGAATGCTCCAGGCAGGCTAATGCCTCTTTCCATGTAGGACAACATAAACCTTTGTAAGGGTGCAGCCCTGCAGGGATGGGACTATCGTCCCTGCAAAATTAGTATGTGCTCATGTCCCAGCATTCACTGACTCTGATCATTGACTTAGAGCTAGAATATTCAATAGAAAGGTCTGACAGCCTTAGAGGTCTAATTGTCATGGATTCATCAGAAAACAGCCCTATCTGAATTAATTAATCTTTGATTATTTTCAATGGTCTGCTATTTATATAGCTTAGGTGATCTCAGTCAAACTCAAGGAAGGCAGAACTAGGAACCCCACAATGTGGTGCAGGTCAGAAATTACTCTGAACAGTAACTAAGAGATCCAGGACACCAGAGTGGTACAACTTTTGCAGACCTCATCTTTTGGGTAAACAATGAGTTTTCTGTCATGATTAACAAGGTCAGTGGTAGGGTGAGGCTTTGACATATCTGTATTCAAAACTGCCTATTTTGAATTTAAAATGCAGACTTTAAAATGCAGAATTTAAAAATTCATTTAAAATGAATTTTTATGCCCATCACTATCATTCTGATTCAGCACTTACTGAAGTCAGTGGAAACATTCCCATTGATTTCTGAGAATGGTAGTTCAACTCCAGCAATCCCAGGTCAATAAGCAAATGGCAAATGAACTGGAATAGAACTATGACTTAGTCTGACCTACCTGTGCAATAGCAAATTGGTCATAGAAAGCAGAGTTTTCCAAGTTCAGCTCAAGATCTATATCCTGCAACTCTTCACAGCTACCCAGAAAGGCATTTGGAAGAGAAAAACAAAAGAAGAAAATTATTTAAGAGATTCCAGGTAAACCAAATATAAAATGAAACAACATATTAAATGTATTTTGAACAGTCACAATGGCACATTCTATCAAAGGATATTTAAGTTATTGCAATCATCAGGTTGTTTGCTGATCTTCTCTAAAACTAAGATAAAAATTATTTTCTTTTACAAAAAAAAACCCACAAATAAAAAGTGCAGTTGTAGTATAGTTATAGTAAGTGATAACACAAATCTTCCATAAGTGGAATAGTTATTATGAACACAGCATCCTTAAACCCTCTTTCCCACTGCCCCCTCGCCTCCCAGAGATTTGCCCCTGGCATCACCCCAGGTTGGCTGTTTCACCCCTCAATGAAACAAAGTGTATGATCCTCTGTTACCTTTTGACTTCATCAGGAAAAGCCTCAGAAGAAGGAATTGTGTTTTTGTTTCAGATGCTCCAGCAAGGAGACGATACTCTGATGGTAAGATAGGGGCTGCCTACAGATTTTACAAATAACTTGGACCATTATTGGTGTGAAAAAAATCCCAGGATTTTGAGGTTGTCATTCTATCTCTTGGTTGATTTCTGCAGCCTCTTCTCTCTCCTTTTCAGTGCTGTCGGTCATCTTGGGTTCTTACCCGAATATTCGATTAGATGGTTTTGTAATCGAATTTTTAACCGAATATTCGAGTAATTCGATTAATCGTTGCAGCCCTAAACAGAACATTCACTATGACATTTTACAACATATGACAATGTGCAACATAAATGTATGCTTTAAGTAGTACATTTATTCAATATCATATGACATAAAATGTCACATTTTTCTCTCTCTTCATCATTATTTGTTTGATAGGAGCAAATCTTCCTCAATTTATATTTCTTATAAGGAGCATAAGCATTGTGGGATACAGTGGACCATTTCAGGAGCTGTACATTTTGTGACTGTAACAAAGCATCAGCCATCTGTACTTTGCACTTACGAAGTGCTTTCCATTCTGTGGCTCTCAGGACACCCACAGCATCACTACAAGGCAAGGAACTCTACCCCAAATTTTTTGTCTGATGATGAGTTGTGGCACAGGCAGGATAAGTGACTTGCCTGGTGTCACACAAGGGGGCTGGGGGCAGAACTAGGATTGTAAGTCAGGAGCCCTGACCCCCAGCTCGCTGCCCTGCTCACAAGGCCATACCCCTCCCCCTTTCTTAGAAAAACTCCAAATCTAGCTATCCTTTGGAAATAAAAAAATTAAACATAATGGACTTGTTTTTCATATGATCACAATTCAAAGAGACCACAAAGTATGGTGGAAACACACTTTTCTTTGTGGGCTTCTAAATAAATAAACAAAAAGAAGTTTGATTTGCCTTTTTTTGTTCCACATTAAAAAACTGAATTTTCATATTACAGATGCCTTCTTCCCCTTGCTCACCTTGCGTGTAATAACTACACTTGGTAACACTACAGTTCAATTGTGCCTATATGGAAAAATAAAAGGAATAAAATGTATTCCTCCATACTAACCTATTTGGCATGCTTCCTTTTTCAGTAATTGCATCACACCACATGTTAAATCCTACACTCACTATAGTGCTGGCAATAAATGTGATGAACACCACAAAGGCGCTGATCAGCAGATTCAGGAAGGCGTAAAAGAAAGAGCTGCAATAAAAAGGAAGAAAAATGTAACTCATAAACAGCTGAAACACAACATCAGCACTCTCTGTAAGCAGCACAGAGTGGGCACAAAGATATCAGTTTCCATTTGAAACACATCTTTAATTAAGAACACCTAATACATTGAAACACTATGGACTTGATTTTGAGTCACATTACCTTCACTTGCAAATGCTTTTGATTTTGATTTCTTTTTTAACCATAAGAAGATGTGGCTTTATATAATAAGTGGTGATTGTTCATACACAATGTGGCTTTCGTTAGCTGTAATGATGAAAATCACCATTGTTAAAATAAATGTCATTAGCTCAAATTGTGTAGTAACTAGAGCTAAAATTATTTCATGACTTAAGTGATAATTGGGACAAAAATTGCTTAGGAGAGGGAAACAAAAAATAAAAACACAGAACTGATAGCTATAATCATTTTAAGCAATGTAACACAAGGTACTGCCATCATAGGACACGAATCTCAGTTTTACGGGCAATTTGCAGAGCAGGCTAGTTTCTCCTGGGATTTCTCTGTCTTTGGTGTCAGTATGCTACGTCTGCCAGCTGAATATCAATTTACCTCAGCCCCATTAACTGTGCCCAACCAGGGCCTGCTCTCAGCACGTGCTGTGTTTGGAGTCGGACGGGGTGGGATGCTTACAGATTTCCCATTAGGCCATGGAATCATTCTCTCATTTTCCAGCCTCACTCTTTAACTCCTCACTTGAATTCTAGCTGTGAAAAGTTTCTAATCCCAGTCATCTGGCAAAGCCCTTCTCTACTTGAAACTACTTGAAATGGTTGTTTAGAATAAGGCACCTTGGAATGTCATGTTATGTGAAAACTGGACATCTGCTGCAGGTTGGAGAAAGACTGTCAGCTCCAGGAGGCAGATCATCCTATTCAGAGTGTGTGGTAAAGATGAATATGACAAATTTCTCACCAGTGCCACTCATTGTGCTGATGATAGAAGGAATCTACTCACCCCAGGGAAGAAAAAAAACACTCAGTCACTTCTTTTCCCTGGTTGCTCGTCAAATGAAAAGCTGAGAAACTTTTTAAATGAGTATTTGAGTCCTGGAAGGTTCTGGGCTGGACAATCCTAGTTTCTACAGGTTATACATGATACATTTGTGACCTCAGGAGAACTTCTTTAAAATGAGATGAGGAAGCAATTATCAGCAGAGTTAAGATGTTTGCTCCTGGGTTGGTGTGGCTTTAGAGGGGCTGTCTAGGCTCTCTCAAAAGTTACCGTTGTCCCATCCCAAGACTGATAGAAAAGAAGTGAAATAAACCACCTTCAAGAAGTGCCCCTATAGACTGTAGTGGGTGCTGGGTGCCAGGACACCTGATTTCTGGATGAACAATAAGCTGAATCCTGCTCTGGTTTAGCTGAGCTTGGTGAAGTATATCAGCTCACCTCTGCTGTGTGCTGGGATCACCCGTACAGAGAGACTTGCTATGAGCAGATTTTCGCATGTTCTCTGCCCTGACTTCACACATAGCCTGGATTTCATCCCAAGTGTTGCCACAGTCAACACCTTAGCATGGTATGTTGGCCTGAGAGGCAGAAAAGACTTGAGCTCTTCACAGAATAAAACAGACTTGGCACCAGAAGTAGTAACAGCTCTAGGAAAGGATCAGTTACCAGGACTATTCAGTGGGTCATTGCAGCCCAGGATCTCCAGCTCTGCCTCTCTCTCCTACACTGCAGCAAAAGAGATTCTGTGGTCCAGGATCTGACCTTCCACTGACAAAGCAGGGCTCAGCCTTGCCTTGTGCTTGATTTGCATCTGGCAAGAGCAACCATCACCAATGCCAGGGCATCCTGACAGAAAACTACTTATTTGACTCTAGCTCACCTGATTTTTCCTCCTTAGATTAGAACTTCAAGTTATGCATTGCAGATTGAGTGAATGCCTTTTCATAATATATATTTACTCTTAAAGTTGCTTTGCAATCCTAGCAATGAAGTATCTGAGTTATACCTCTACCCTTCACCCCGGCTGCTGAGGCAAGGGGTGTTGAGACTCACTTAAGAAGGTTTTAACAGTCATAACTATCTGTCAGCAATCATTCAAAGCCATTGCACATGAAAGATGCAACTAACTAACCCTGACTGCCTTGGCTGGCTCACCCTGGAGCTGGCTCAGTAGCAATGATCCTCCTCAACAGGATCATCAGTTATGACATTCTGGTTCTTCCTCAACTACCTCTAACCAGAGCAGACCGTTATCATGTGTGGTGAGGAGCTCACATTTAACTCTCCATCCAAACAGAAATGGTTTTGCACCTATTTGAATTGTTAACAAATGGCTGTCTAAAATCAGGACATGTGAGCCCTGCCTGCTTTTCATACAGTGGCTGATGTGGTACAGGACACACATTCATTCTTACCAAGAAACTGCTGTTTCCAAGCATCTTGATATGTTTCACCCCCTTGTGACCTTCTGTGGTTATCTCATCACCCCAACTAGCTCTATCTTTGCTCTCCACCACCCCACAGCTTTCTGCTTTTCTTGCCTGGAGGAACTATGAACAGTGTTATACAACTCCCAAAGGAGCCTGAAAGCAGCTCCTCAAGCGACACTTTTCAGGAGCCTGCCCAGAAGTTTTGAAGTTAACAGCCACTTTTAGAAGCAGGCCAAACATCAATCCAAATGTCACCATTTCAGGGATTTTACTGCTGGTTTCTTCTAAAATTTAGCTATCAGTTAACTGCAAAGCATTGAAATTTAATTAACCCTCTACAGATATTGGATCGCCTGAGGAAGCTGAATTCAAAGATATTAAGAGGTATGCATTTGTATTTAGTGTAAGGTAAGTTTCAAGTTGGAATAAGCTTCTGGTCCACACTTACTACAGCATGTGTGAGTATTAGGCAGGTTGAGAGCGGTTGGAAAGAAGCAGAAAAATAACATTGCTACCCAGTCTCCAGGATTACCAGACCCAGATATAACAGCGCCTTACTCAAGAAACCTCTAGTCCAAATAGACCTGAAGAGGAGTGATTTACCCTTGGCATGATTCCTAAACCATGGGAAAAACATTTTCCTAGTTTAGACAGGCACCAGTGCATTGTCCAGCCCCGGCCCTGTAGCACCCAGAGGTTGGGTTACCTGCACCAGGGTCTCTGCCCTCTCAGGCCACCAGAGAGGCAAGCACAGAACATCACAGTGCTCCTGGGCTGCTGCCTGGCCCACCAAGCCTCTCGCTACACCTGCTGGGGTGGGATGCCCCTTGGCTTCCCAAGAACAGGAACCAGCTGTCAGTGCTGCCCTGAGCTGCTGCAGGGAGCGCTCAGCGTTGCTCTCATGTCGTAACCAAGCAGTAGTTGTTATCTGCAACAGCTGCCATGGACACAAAAAAAGCAGCACAAAAAATAGAGGGGAGTCACCAACTTCTCCCTTCTGGTCCCCCACACATAACCAGGTTGTTTCAAGGTTTTCCACACACCCAGTGCACACCTGGGGAAGGCCTTCTTTGGCACAGGTGTGCAGTGGGACCATGGTCAAGAGGCACCTGTGAGCCCCAGCCTCCAGCATTACCCCACAGCCCCCAAATCCCTTCATGCCCACTGCAGTTGAGCGGCCACACGCTGCACCAAGACTGCCAAAGGGCAGTGGGAGCACGGCAGTGGATCTGACCCCCACCCCAAACCTCTGCACGGGAGCATCCTCCGGATGCATCTGGACACAGCTGGGGGAGCGCAGGGGTGTGTGCAGACAGACACGGGCGATGCACCACCTCACCCCAAACCCCTCTGGGGAGCAGGATGACCTGGCTGGTGCAAAGCCCAGCGCTTCACCCCCACACTGCTCCCACGTGCCCCAACCTGTGGGAGGGATGGGCCGATCCCCAGGGATACTTACTCCTCGTGCCCTTTGCAGAGGAAGAAGAGGGTCCTCCAGGCCTGCACTGTGGCCAGCAGCAGGGAGAGGAGCCCGGTGAAGATGCTAAAGCGGCAGGCAGCCTCAGGCCCCCACTCCTGCACCGTGAAGCGCTGCCGCTCCACTGTCAGGTTGGCGTTGAGCCACATGCCCTCGGTGAAGAGCAGGCACCGGCCGTGGAAGTCGTTGCCATTCTCGGAGAGTGGCACCACCACGATGAAGCTGAAGAGAAAGGCCAGGAAATAGCAGATGCACTGAGCGAAGAGGAAATTGCTGAGCGCCATGTCCGCGGCTCTGCGCAGGCAGAGGGAGGGAAGGAGGGAGGGGTGGAGAGAGGGATGCAGGAGGGAGGGATGCAGGAGAGAAAGACGAAGGGGGAGCGAGATGTGAGGTGGGACGCGGGGAGGATGGAGGGATGGAGGGAGGAAGGCAGGCTGCAGCAGTAGGCGGTGGGGAGGGAGGGAGGGAGGATGCGCAGTGCAATGCAATGCAATGCAGTGCGGTCCGGTGCCTCCTCCGGACACGGCTGCTTCCTCTCCTGCAGCCCGAGCTGCCCCTGTGAATGGCTCCAGGGCTTGCAGGGGAAGAGGGGAGCGGAGAGGGGAAGAGCTGCTGTGGGGTATCCCTCTTCGGGAAAATCTGGTCGCTACTACGCCCTGGCTCCCAGGGGGTTAAATCAGTCCGTGAGTCTCCAGCAGGGCTGGGGACAGCCAGTGGGGAATTCCCCTAATGACACAGGACGATGATGTCTGTCTAAAAATCTGGCCAGCAGCCTCAGACGGTGGCAATAATGGACAGGGTGCACAGCCACCCCGGCGCCTACAGACGCACTGGTTTTGTTCCCAGCCCAAGTGGTCACACCTCTACCAAGGTATTGAGAGAGGAGCAAAGGTTCTCCAGAAGTGGAATAACTTTTCTTGAGCCTTGGAGTCTTTTAGAGGCTGCTTGGGGTTGGGATCAGCTCCGTTATCCCCTGTCTGGCAGGTGGAGCAGGCCTGAAAGAAAATAACCTTAAGCAAGCTCCTGCTGGACATCAAGCTGAGAACAGACCAGCACAGCAATTGGACACGCATGGCACGAACAGATGGCATTTTACTCCCGGCGGTGAGCATCCACCCTGCTCTGCACTGCCAGTGAGAGCTCCCTGCCCCACACCATGCTTGGGAAGACATCAGAGCACCCCCTCTGCTGCAGGGCCCAAAACTGCAAGGCCAGGATGCCAGAAAGCAAAAGGCATCAGAAAGAGGAATGTGAGTTGTGCTCAGATCACTCTGGCATAAAAATCCAAATTAAACTGACCTCAAGTTATAGTTTCCCCGCAATCCTAATTTCATTTTTCCATCTCAGCCTGAATCCTCTCTCCAGCACAAGACACCACAATCAATGTCCAGTTCCAGGTAATTTCCTAATCTAATTTCCTAACCACATCCAGTCTGAGATCAGATGCATGTCTTAAATCACTTCTTAATCCCAGGGCTGTTTACGCTCATTTTATCACTGTGCCACTTCCCAGGCAATGCTTAGAAAAGCACATGAGGGACAGGGACCACCAACATAGTGCTCATGGGAATTCAGGCTGGTGTTTCCATTGGGCAACCAAACAATTATTTTTCTATGCTGTTAAGAGGTTACAGATACAGTCCTGAGGAAGGTACTGGGAGGATTCTCAGAGAAGGCATTAATTCAGCTTCATTGCAAGTTATTTGTAATGCATATTATCTTGAAATCTCACTCTATCTGTGCAGATGGAATCTATCACTCTATTTTGAATAAAAACTTCTGACATTATAAATGAAATGTGTTAGGCCAGTTTTCTGATCTTTACCCAACTCTGATCATCAAAAATTATATTTCAGTTTTGTGAGTTGAGTTATAGAGCACTGACCTGACCCTGGGGGGATAGACGTGTGCTCCTGACAGAAAAGATTTTGCCGATATTTCAGTCTACTGGTAAGGAATAAGTTTATTGCTCCTAACCTTGCTTCCAAGAAGTGCTTGGTTCCCAAAGGGTTTTGTACTTTACCTGTAAAGAGATCAGACCTGGATTGAGGCGGAAAACTCTTTTCTTTGAAATGTGACGCATAAGATTTACCAGATAATGTTTTCTGAACTTAGCTTGGGAGGTCAGCACTGACATAAAAGCTCCGTTATTGCTTACACTGGAGCCCACAAAAGAGCCAGCAGATGGCAAGGGCCCTTTGCCTCGGGCAAGCCCAGTGCTCAGATCTTACCAGCAGCAACCACAGGGCTCTGCTGCAGGAGGGTTTTGCAGAGTTGAATGCAGGGTTCACTTGTAGAGAAGATAAAGTTGTCTTTGCTGACGAAATATCTCAAGCAAGCATTTATTGGAGAGTTTCAGAAAACACAGATAGGCATTTACCAATGTGAGCAGATGTAAAACAGCTGCACTTAGCAGGCTGACAGCTACTGGAGCACAGGACTTGGTCTTATACAGTGACCACACACTGAAATGAGCAAAGGGATAGAAATAAAACCTGTCAGCCGTCACTTTGGCAACTGCCAGGATTTCTCATACTCTTCTCTCATGTAAATCCTAAAAAAAAATCCTGCTAGGCTGAAATTGGTCTCAGAAACATGGAGTTGTTTCAGTGGAGTAAATTTGATAGGCTTACTTTTCTCAATGTGGTGAAACTGAGGGAGAAAGGCAAGGTGAGTGATGATTCATTCATTCTCTTATCACAGGGAATGGAGGACATTATACATACAAGCCAGGCAGAAACTCTGAAACAGAGGAAAAGATGCACTTTTTTCTCATTGTACATAATTGTTCTGTGGCACACATCATGGGACACTGCAAAGGCCAAAAATAAATGCTGGTGCCAAAAGATATTAGATAAATTAATGGTAAAAAGAAGCCCATAAGGACCTGAGAAATGCAGAGCTGGAGAAGTAACCTTCAGCTCAGGAAGTCCTTCACAGCAGGTTGCTGGGAAGGTGGAGTTACAAAATAATCCCTCTACATCTCCAGAATTCTCTGTTCTCCCTGAACCAAGCAGCTGCTCCTGGCAGGCCTTGGAGATGGGATCCCCAGGGAGATAACCCTTTGGTCTGGCCCGCTTTGGCCATTTCAGGTTCTCATTACAACAGCTGGCAGCACCAGCCTGGTGTCTCAACTTTCCCATCCAAGCAGGGAGAGCTGTCCCTCCAAAGCATCTCCCATGCCTTGGCTTCTGTGAATGTCTTAGGAGGGAATTACCCCCAGAGCAGACATGTGGAGGAAGCCAGTGGGGCAGTTCTTGCAGCTGCAGAGCACTGAGAGAAGAGATGGACATGCGACAAGAGGAGGCTGTGCATTGCCCAAGCTCTGGTGTTGCCGCCACAAGAACAGTCCAGACATGTTCCTGCTGCAGCCTCACCATGAACAACATCACCTTGACCACAGCATCCCTTGTCACCACAGCACAGAGAGGTCTCACCTGCTCCAGGGCACCCACCCAGGCCTGCTGCACAGGAATTGAAACCCCAAGAGGACCATGTTCTGACATGGGGCTGAAGATGGCTTTCTCAGCATCAGGGAAGGTGAAGTTCAAAGTTTGTAAATTTTATTTCTCTGAGAAAAACAAAAGAGCCACAAAAATAAAACACGATGCACGACCAACTGCCAGGCACCTCAGTGATAAGAAGAAAACCAACCAGGATAAATCAAGATTAGAAATACCATATTTGCCTGTATTCCCTTCAGCCCCATATCTCCTTCTAGCTGCCTGGCTAATCCTCTGTAGATCAAGTAACATGTATGAGTTGGGCTGATGTGGAATGACTGATGGGGACTGTGTTTTCAGCTGTGCTACTCCACGCTCCCTCTCAAGTCATTAATTATGCCATCTGACATGAGCAGTGCTCTCAAGTTGATATTTGTGAGGTAAGTGTTGAATTTCCTCTCCTCCTGATAGCTCATTAGGACATGTTTTATTATGAGAAAATTTGCTGAGGAATTAATTATTCAGACAAAAACATTTTTGAGAGCAGTTTTATTTGTTTTTATATTTATTCTACCTTGGATATATCATTTCTGTGGTCCAAGAAAAATAGCAACAGCATGTCTAGAAGGTGGCTACCACCTTGCTACCAGTAATGCACTGCTTATTTCTGGAAAGAAGCACAGGATCACAGCAGTACTTCTGCAGAAGGATGCTCAGGGAGCAATCTGGGCAGTCCAAATGCCTGCTTTTTAGCCAGCCCTTCAGTCACTCAAAGGCAACTTCTCCCTGATTTACTTTAGCTCAAACGTCCACCTCAGCCCATTTCACCAAATGGTTTAGCAAATGCAGTGTGCCCCAGGCTTTGGAGTCTATTTTATTCAGGCTCTCTGGTCTGTTTTATTATTATATTAATCTATTGTTTTTGTTGTTGTTGTTGTTGTTATTGCTATTATTACTCCAAAAGCCTTGACCTATGGTATTTGTCCTCTGAAACTGATGGAAAGGACCTAGGCATGTCACATATCATCTTATGGTTGCTGATGCAAATAACCCTTTTTGGGAGAGGTGTCTCACGGTAATCACTGTATTTAAGAAAGTCTCTGCCACTAGTTCGGAAGGATTATAGACAAACTACCAAACTGTCAGCCACTTGTCACATCTGCATTTCTTCACAGCTACCAACAGGAATCTCCCAGGGCATCTCATTTGGGAACATGCTGACATTTTGCCTGTTATTTTTTTATAAGTGTCTCCCTTCAGCTAGGAAAGCTGTCTGGTCTGTGAGGAGGTTATGAGCAGAGAAGGTGCCATGCTGACAGACGTTAATGGAGCAGTTATCAGGAAGCAACTGAATATCATTAATGTGTCCAGATAGAATAACCTCTCTATTTTGATAGCCAAGAGAAAACAAACATATTCAAACATATTCGCTTTCTCAACTGAACAAGCCCAGGCTCTGGCTAAGATATAAATTTTAAAATAAAATAAAATAATAGTAGTAATAATAATAATAATAAGTGCTTGAGATTTTCAGAGCATCATTAATAAAAATCTTTGGGTGACTTGTGCATGCCAGAGTCCACAGCACCTTACAGCCTGTAAAAGCTGTAACAGCTGGCAGGAACATGGTCCCAAAAGGGCACATGAGTTCATCAGCTGCCTTTGCTGTCCTCTCTTGAGGATGCTAGAGGTAATGACAAGGCTAGGAAAAACTCTAGTGAGGTTCTGATCCAGGTTCTGCACAGGTGAAGAGTGCATCAGAAAAACAGGCTTCAGGAGTGAATGTGCATTTCCTTCTGGCACCAAGGAGATGTTAGAAAAGCATGGGAGAGTAGGAGACTGCTTAAAAGAATAAAAGGAATGAAAGGGAAGAAAAAAAGATGACAGAAGAGAGATCAGCAGATTAGGAACCCACAGTGTCTAAGCAATCAAAACAAGCCTGAGGGTAAATATAACTCTACCTCACTTCAGATTAAATGGGTCATTACATATGACATCAATAGCTTACATCTGCAGTTTAACCTGTGACTGCCAAGGACTGCAATATCACCATACCCACAAGTCAGGCTGTCACTGATGTCTTGTGTATCTGAACATCCCTGTGTCTGCTTAAAACTCTTCAGTTTTTTTGTGCCTTCTGTACCCGCAGACACGCACACCCAAAAGTCCCGTGTTGGCCGCACAGAAGTTTGTTACAGTGTCCTGCTCTATTTGAGCTGCTCTTTTCTACCTGCACAATCACTGTTAGGCACTACTTCCCTTGGTAAGAGGGCTGTGCTGTGCCTCTTTCTAATGTCCCTGCCTGCTCTGAGGCACGAGAGGCACTGAGCAGAGCAGGCAGGTGAGGCTGTGCCTCACCAGCCACACGGCAACAAATCCCTTGGGTTGTCCCTGATCCCCTCCCACAGAAAAGTGTGCACAACCAGGGTAACTCTCACGACATGCAATAGTCTAGGAGCAATTTTAGGAAGACCTCCAAGCTGTTTTATCCTGAGGCCTTTACTTGTGATGGAAACTTTGCAGAAGGGAAGCTGGCCCCAGAGTCCACTGTAGGGGATGCCCAGCACTTGCAACACTGCTACTCCAACTCTGAACCTGTTGAAAATGATGTTCAAGGCTTTGTATTTTTTCCTGAAGATTACTGAAACAATCCCCAGCCCTAATATGACTTGAAAAACCAACTTCAGCCTTTGCTGATTTGGCTTTCTTTGTAAACCCATTTTTTGTGTGCAGCAACTAATTTGTATCCTAAGATCAAGTAATTTCCTTGGGAAATTTTCAAGGTCAATGATTAAGGATCTGTCACAAAGACAGCAGAAAAGAAGGCAAAAGAATACCTCTCTAAATCACATCATGGTTTTAAATGACCTATTGTGATTAAAAAGGGTTTAGGGTTCAGAGGAAGATATATCATGCAGTATCTCTGCTGTTCATTCTAATAAAATGCAGGTTGAGTCACATTTTAGGCAGGGCGAAAAGCATCTCAAACCTTTGTCCAAGTAACTGGGTGCTACGAGTCAGTATTCCTCAATTAGTTCCATCACTGCTGCACAACTTTGTACCAAAGGAGGTTCTGACCCACCTGATTTCACCAGTTCCTGTTCCACTCACAGAGGCACATACTGAGAGCAGCTAATGGGTAGCATGCCAATTAATAACATGGAGTTGCTTCATGTGTGACATATTGTACCATGCACTGATTTTTAATCTGCTCATACTAGCATTTGTCATGCAGGGTGAAAGTCTGCTGTGAGAAATAGCCTCTTCATTTTCCCTGACAACTATTAACACTGAGCCAGTCTTCAGTGCTTGTGCCGCAGGCAACTGCTCCTGCCAAAAATAAATGCAAAGACTGAGGAGAGAGACGTTTTGCAGAATTAAACTCTGTCTCAAAAGTGAATAAATCAGGTCAGAAGCACATCCTTAATTCCTGGAGACAGAAGAAGCTTCATGGTGACTCCTCACTTCTGATGAGGCGGCAAATAAAAAACCCCAAAACATTGTGATGTGGCTTTGCTACTGGCTGTAGACGGGGCAAGGCAGCTGTAATGGGGGAAACTAGGTTTAAACTGATTCTGGAGCCATAGCTAACGGGTAAAGTACAAGGGTCTTGTGGCTTCTCTATTACACAATCATGCCACCGCCTATGCTCAGCATCCTAAAGACTGTCAGCTTCAGTCCCACTACCAAAATGCACATTGGGCAGGTAGCTGTGAAAGCTGAGAGCCAGACCCAGTAAAACACGAGGTGCAAAATCTTAGTGGGAAATCAGATGAGTATGGCCCCCAAACAGGTCTTGTATTATGGCTTCATTAGTCACATTGCTCATATGTGAGATAGAGACAGATGTTCCTCAGCTCAGTTTCTCAGCTGAAGGTGCTGGTACCAACCTAAAAACAGCAGGTTTTCAGACAAGCAGGAGGTCTGACCTGGTACATCATCTCTCAAGGGTACTTAGAAAGAAGAGGAAATAATTTATTTTTTTTAAAAAAAAAGAGCCCCAGATCATCATATTCCTGGCTTGGTGCAATCTGCAACTCAGCAGATGGAACCACAGAATCCAGGTGGTTTTGTAGAGACCAGTTTCCACACTTCAGCCCAAGCCTGAAGTACCTGCGAGCTACTTACACAGACTGGCCACAGCTTTTCCTGCTCATGGATGCTGCACATGGATCAGTTGCTGTCACTGGATTTAGTTATCGTCAATCAACAGAAAATTGGATAAATATATCTGTTTTGCAAACAGTAAATCCATGGGCTTTCTGGAGGTCAGAGGACTCCTAAATTTCTTGTGCCATTAGAGCTTTCTATCACTAGCCTCCCCTGTAATGTTACAAAAATGTAGTCCCACTGAGGCTGTAGAAACATTAAGGGTTCAGGTATTTATTTCCCTCCTCATTAGGGTATTTTTTGTCTGTAATGTACAAAATAATGTGGTCGACTTTTAGTTTAAAGGTCTGTACAGGGAGGAAAACACCCATTGCTTAGGTAAATCCTGAGCACCCCAGAAGTTACTGCATGGCTGGGACACAGCTGTATTAGAGGTCAGTATTGCCAAAGGCCTCAGAGGTTCTGTAGGATGCTAGAAAAAAGAAAAAATAAGAAAGAGAAGAAGGAGAAGAAGGAGAAAATGAAGAAAAAAAACAGAAAAAGAAAAAAAAGGGAAAAAAGGGTTAAATAAAAATAGAGTAAACCAATGACGAGTAACTCAGAGATTCACATGAGATCTCAAAATTAACTACTTTGTAGGTTCAAACAGAGGTCCCACCTTATGTGAGGGCACATGCAATTTACACTGATCAAAGCAGAACTTTGAACACCTGACATAAGAGATGAAATATAAATATGTGATTTGTGAAGCAAAAAGACAACACCAACAATAATGAGACATCAAAACAGATCTGAATGTCACACTCCTGGGCACAACCATAATGATACCTTCTCTTGTGACAGAGATGAAAAGGCAAGGAATACAAGATCATTATTGTAACAATTACTTTAATAAGCACATAAAACTGGGATTTAGTGGGGGCTTTGCTGTTTGTTGTCATATTTGTTATTCATTTTCCTTGTGATTGTTCAGAGATTGATAAATAATGCCTTTTATTAAAATGCACAGTATGAGGAAGGCTTTCAGAGGTGCCATGTGATGTCTGGATGTTTCACTTGCACTGCCTCTGAACTGTAACAGGCAGAATTTTGAACATTTGACTGACTGCCTGTACTCTGAACTTGCCCTAACTAGGGCCAATTTAGCAAATATTTCCATTTGGGGGTCTCCTGCTAGGACCTACTCTCCAGGACATGTTGTTACATGGCTTGCAGAGCAGAGGCAGCCTGTGTCCAGCCTGCTTGGCAGGGAGATTCATGAACATCTGCATCCTCTGCTGCTGTGTCCTAATGCTTACCCTTCCAGAATGGGCAACTGAACAACCTCCAGAAATAACCCCTTCTAGGAAACTCAGACTGAGGATGGAAAAATGCAGCCTTCCAAATAGCAGTAATCTTGGCCCAAAAGATTTCTCTTCCTTTGAAAGCTACCAAGCACAGTACAACCCAACTTCTGTGGGAACTCCAATCCCCACCTCTCCCCAAATATGCACGTCATAGGAGAAGTGACAAAATAGTGAAAGAATTTATACAAACAGAGCAACTGTTAGTGACAGAGCTGCAGGAGGTATAAATAAATCACTTAACATCAATTTCTCCTGCTGCAAAGCCCAAAAATGTCCATTGATAACAGCTGGCTGAACTCACTGGGTTGCTCTTTTCCTGTTCAACTCCCACGTAAATTGTTGTTGTTTATAAAAATTCTCTGTGTTTGTTGTAAGTATGAAATTTGTCTCTTAATTAGAAAGTTTCTTTATTCTGGAGAAAATGCTGTATAAATGTGAAATATTTTTATTAACATTTAATGGAGAATTGAGTGTGATATTGACACTAGGAAATGGACTGTATTATTTCCATACTGCAATATGCAAATATACTCATTGTTATTGCAGATTAGGAGACTGAATTTGCTAATGCTTTTTAATAATGCTTATTATATTTCTCTGACAAAAATACCCATTAAAATACCACTTAAAAGGCATGAAGACTGCAGACATATGAAATTAATTCTGATTTTCTTTTAGAAAGCAAGATTTAAAAATTCAAATCTGCATTTTTCTGTTTTTACAAATAGCCCACCGAATCAATATTTCAGGAGAGTGAATCAATATTTCAGAACACTGTGATGTAAAATAAAAAAAGATTGGTCTATTAAAATCTTTTTATTAGCGTGTCAATTGCAGTGCACAAAATTTGCACATATGGGTAAAGAAATTGTTTCCTGAAAATGTGCAAATTGCTACTTCACTGAATGTAAATGAAGTGCTAATTGCTCTTCGAAAACAATATTTATGCAAATTATGCCCTACCATTACATTGCAGAGTGAAGTTTACATTTATATTTGATGCATTTTTTTCTCCACCCATTTGACAGTCCCTGGACAACAGGACTTGGGATATTACTCATTTTTTTTTCAAGGCATTTTATGGAGACATGAATGGGTGAAGAATGGGAAAGGACCTGCAGGCAGTAATATATCATGACCTAGAGGGGCAGAAGATCTAAATCTGTTCTGTTATTCTGGTTCATCATTCACTAAGCAAAGTATTTGCAATAAATGATTTATATCAAATTTGCCTTTTATTCTGGCTGCCTTTTGACCTATGATACATCTGGAAATTCTCTACAAAAATAATTTAAATAAAAATGTCTGCTCTCTAAAACAGGAAATAGCTTAAAGTAGCTGATATCATCAGATCAAATATTGAATTCAAAGAGATATGTTTGATCATGGGGGGAGTATCGATGTTAACTTAGTTTTAATAACCTGCTTCTTTCTCTCTTTTTCCTATTAATACATCTCATTAATTTGGAGAAGTCAACACACCTCGTCTATAATTTCCCAGTCATAAGCAAGAAGAGCCTTGAATCAGTTGAGGAACATCTGTTTCGTAATATTCGTGAACATCAACTGGAAATTTTCACTTTGAAACCTTTAAAATACCCTATACCCTTAATTAATATTGTATTTCCTGAGGTGGAATTCTCCTACATTTGATATTATTAGTTTTCCCATCACATTCACAGAATCATAGAACAGTTTAGGTTAGGAAAGATCTCTAAATTCATGAAGTCCAACCATTAACCCAGCACTGCCAAACCTCTCCTTGGGTTCAGATTAGCCTTTCATAGTTTAGTTTTCTAAAATTTGTCCTCTGCTCTAAAATCCTCCAATGATCTTAATGATGTTTAAGCCATTAACCATTTTAGTTTCTTACACACATGCAGTCACTTCTTCCTCTCAAGAGAGATGGGAAACAGGAAACTTCTTCCTCTTTCAGAGAGCTTTCCATGATGGGTTACTTGAATTTCCCATGAATACTGTGTCGCTGTTGGTGGTAGAGTGAGGCTGTGAAATGCAGCTCTTTTCAGAGACACATAAAACCTCTTCCCCCAGCCTTAGAGATTGCTTCTCTGTCTCCAGAGCTATGCAGTCCTCAGGTGCATTTGAGGGAAATTCCCAAACATCCCTCAAATTTAGTCTTAGTTCAGCAACAGGTATTTCTCAGGACTTGGGCACATAACTAAATTCCTCTGGCTCAATGAGTTGCGTCACCAAGAAAAGCTGCAGCAGCCACATCTGTCCAAACCCTTGAAACGTTTTAATTCAAATTTCCTTGAGAAAGCTTTAGGCTAATGTGTTTTATATAAAACATCTCCTTACTTTTTGCTGGTGTCTTCATTACCCATGCTGAATGCAAACTCCTGCACTGTTACCTGCACCTGGGGCCCCAGGTAGATGCTCACCTCTTAAGCACTGGCTTGACTTCAGTTTTTCCCTGATAACAACATTCTGCCTTCAGTGAATCAGACTCTGTTTATGATCACATTTTTAATTACTCCAGGGAACATATGTTAATACTCATTCATCTTCAGTCTGAGGAACGCTGTAAGAGTCAGGAGCCATATGGCCCCCATCTACAGAGAAGGAAAAGGTGTGTCAAATTCCTCACTCCATTAGCTCCCAACAAGATTAAATTTACATCCAAGGCTGGGCACAGCTTTGGTGCCAGCAAGATGAGGGCTGGAACCTGCAGCCAGCACAGCATGGGCATCCCTGTGAGCTGCAAGGCTCTCCAAGCATGGACCAGAGCCACAGGGCACTGCAAGCCTTCTCTGCCACCTCCGGGGCAGAAAGCACCACCTGGATGCCCGCAGGACCTGTTTCAATAAGTAATTAAATTTGAGCATGTCATGTCTCAGATGCTCATGAGCTGCTTGAGCAGTCTGTAATGGGGTGCCTTGAGCAATCTTAATGGGGTGACCTGTTTTCTGTGGGGGTGTCCTTTTGGGGCCAGGAAAGGGATGTGAGGAGAGAGACTGAGTTGCAGCCTGAGGGAATGTCATTGGAGTTTAAATTCCTCAGGTTTAAAGCCATGGATTAGAGGCTTCAGAGTTAGTTCTCTCTATTCCCTGGGCTTAAAAGAAAATTGTTGGGAACAGCAACTTTGGCATTTGTCAATCCAGGTGCACTGAAATGCAAAATTTTTCCCTAAAACAAAATCAGCACTTTCTCAGCAGGAGAGCAACACTGACATAATATTACACCTAGAAACAGCGAGGTGATACCACATGTAATCACATCCCCATCCCTGACATTTTGAAATTGTCTTGCACTTGGTTTTCTTTTGCTGTCGAGGAAGACAAAATATAAGTAGCAATCTGGGTCCAGCCTTTTCTCAGCACCCAGAACAGAGGTGCTGACAGGATTCCAACTGAGAACTGATCACTGGCAAATAAAGAGGTTGTAGAAGTGTCACTAAGGGCATGCTTTGATCTTTAGGTTTTTATTACTGGTGAGGATATGTGAGAAGACAAAGATGTAGTTTGCTCTCAGAACTGAGATTGAATTTCTAGTGTTGGCACTTGGAGAGGAATAAATCCAAACAAATCCTTAGGAACACAGAGCATCTCATCTGGCAATCAGAGGAATACAAAGGCATCATGCTATTTTTGAATCAGATTTTCCGAGAACAACTGCTGTTTAAAATACATGTATAAATAGCAATCCCTAAAGCTTGGCAATGGTAGTCTCCTCCTGAACCAACAGCTCCCAAATAATTTGTAGAAGGCATCAGATTCCCTGATACCTCTCACACTGATGCAAAAAGAATCTCATACACACATTCACAGGCGAAGCAGCTATTTGGGGTTTGTGCCTCACCACTGAGAGCAAGCTCTGACCTGCAGTGTCTAAGCATGAGGGAAATACATATCTCTCAAACATGTGAATATTTTATTAGCCCATGATAAGGCACTTGTCACCCTGGAGCATGGGGGATGCTGCCAGCTCCACCCCCAGAGCTGGCTGTCAGTCTCCCAGCACATGCCAGCTCTCAGCATCAGCACCCCTCTGCTGCCAGGATGGAGGCAGGAAAGTCTGAAGAGATGGCAAGCATAAAACAGGACCACCTCAGTGGATATTCGATGACACTTTGCAATTAGGATTCTCTAATTCAGTCTCTCTTTGCTCTCTGAGAGCTACATGGGTGAGGATGTTCTCCCTGCATGATTTGCCATCTGCTCCCCACAGTGCACCAGGAAAGCAGCTTCAAAGCAAAGCAGCCTCTCCTTTTTTATTTTGGTAAAGTGATTCAGGATTTCAGGTTGTCAATACCTTTTTAATGAAAGAAATCAAAAGAAGGACCTAAAGAAGCAAAGCTCCAGTGGTCCAGGCATTGTGAGGGAGGTGTTGGATGCCCAGCCAGCAGTGGGATTACCTGCTCCACAGGAGGGTCCATGTTGCCTCTGAGGAAGGAGGAATAACATGCCTGAAAGCAGAGAGCATTGAGTGAGAAGCTGCTTGAATGAATGAAAACACCCTCCACTTCATTGCTCTGGTGTTAATTCCTGACCACTGGGAGAAGAGCTACCTGGCACAGTAAACACCTCCCACCTCCCTGATGGTATTTTTCTAAATGGACAGTGTGAGTACTGCAGAGGCTGTTCCCTCTTTCCCATGACACACTGCAATTTTACTGCTTTGTTTGACTTTGCATCTGAAATTAACAAAAATGTGATGCTGGTAGAGCTGCTTTGCTGATGTGACTCAGGGTCTTCAATCTAATGATAACTTCTCCAGTGTAGTTTATAATTTGGAGGCCAACCTTGTCAAAACCCAGGACAAAAAATTTCCAAGATATTATGTAATTAATATAATTTGTTCAAATGACATATTAGACTGCAGGGTTTTATTTATTCCAGTAAAGTCTGCCTCTTTTCTCCATTTCCATTTCTAAACTGTAATCCTGGAGATGTTTTAAAACAAATATATAACCTACTCATCACTGCTGGCAAATATCCACCAAAATCCAAATTCAGTCTTGGAACAAACATACAAATGACCCATTCCCTAAGGATAGTGTAGCTTTAATTAACCCAATTTTTTAGTATTTTACAGGACATTATTTTCCAAAAGCCACTGTCTGTCTTGTAACCTTTAAATTTCCAGGCAATGATCATAGACTAGAAGCCATTTGCCTAAGCTCAGAAATTTTGACTTTTCCCCAGTCTATCTAGTGAAGATTGGGCCGGGTCCCACACAATTCCTCTAGGGCACAGTTTGTTCTTCTCTTCCAAGCACTTCCAGGAGAAATTCACTGTGACTGGAAAGGGCCATAAGCTTTAGTAAAGTATCTGTTCCCAGTGTATTTCCTTGGCCATTGTAACAGCTCCACTACAAGGCTGCCTCCCAGCATCCAAATGTTGTCTTCTCAACTAAACTGTTCAGAGGTCACTTTTTCTCTTCCTTAGAGGGGAAGAAAGTGGAAAGAGAAAAATACATGAGCTACAAGGACTGTCAGTGGCTAAGGGCCAGCTTGTTGAGATGTGCAATAGAAAATTTGCCTCATAAAATCATATTGGCCATAGAGAGAAACTATAAAACCTTACTAGATTTCCCTTAGCATCCTGCCCCACTGTGTTTTTATTTTCCCCATAATGTGTCTGCACTTCAGCCCCACATACAGAACATTTAAAACAATTTCAGTGATGATTTCTGTTGGCTGAGATTTGTGTTTTATAATTTTTTTAATCTCTGCAGTCAACTGCTTGTGGAAGAGACCACATTAGTCAAACCACAAGGAGGTATTAAATTTAAAATATTCCAAATTGACACACATGGTTGGTTTTGGGTTTTTTTGTTTGTTATTTTGTTTTATATAAGGTAATCCAGGCAGGTTCCAATCTATTTATTTGTTTTTCTACTCACCTTTTCTTTGTATAAATCTTCCTTACTCTATAGGATTCAGGGCACAAATATAAAACCTTTCATGCTTTCATGTAAGACATCCTTGAAGGCTGTTTCCACCCCAGATACCCCAGCAGTGTGGCAGCAGGAAGACAGAGGAGGGGAAGAGATATGAACAAGAGGATGGGGTTTCCAGAATCCCTCCCAACTTCCCCATTTTCAGTGAAAACTTCAGAGTCTTTGGTTACCCACTGTTTCAGAATAGAAATGTCATGAATGAAGGCAAGTACCCTTTTCCGACCTGCTCTAATAAGCAGTATGAGGTTACCACCTTTGCTAGTCAGGGACTGAGTTCCTAAAGCATCTTCCTGGCAAAGAAACAATTTTTCAGTCATTCCTCCTGCAGCAGAGTTCACAGTGTGAGTTGGATTTTGTACTTTTTATGATGCCGTCTTCATTTCAAATGAAAAACATTTTAGCTGAAAACACGGAGTTGTTCTTTGTGTCTAGAAAACATAATGCTAGAGCATTTTCCTTAACTCTAAATGTACACCTATAAACACCTTTACCAGGCACTCAGCACATGTTATTGTTCCTCCCACAGCAGCAGAAACCTCAGATTTTAACCTTGCAAGCCAGGGAAATGTGAAGTGGATACAGAAAAGGAGCATATCTCTCTCCAGCTGACAACTCAAGGTTATTTCTGAAGTAAACAATGTGTTGCTAAAGAGATTTCTTTCTCTTTTCTGATAATAAAGCTGCAGCATGCTGAATTTGACTGCTTCTCATTACAGCAGAGCTGAACAGGTCAGAGAGTGGGCAGGTCCAATTTGTTGTTCCGGTGTGCGAGTGCCAAAGAGCTCCTTTCTGCTGTGCTGAGGGTGTTAAACCTTCAGCCTCCGCAAGTGCACACCACAGGGGCCAGGCTAGGCAGGAGGCAGACGAATTCTCCAAGCTTCCCTTCACACAAAATATCTCCTCATTTCATTGGGTTATAAAAGTTGGAAAAAAAGACTGAAGATCAAAATTTCGAAGCTCTAGGAGCCTTTACAGCTTTAAACAGTGAAGAGAAGCTCGGTGTTATCTCTGCTGCAACAGGACAGCTGTGACAGGCTCTTCAAGCATGGCTGAGAGCAGCTGAAGACCCCAGGTCCTGTTTTGAGCAGCTGGGCAGCATCTGACTGACAGACATACATCATTTACTGATGTCCAGGGCCACAGAACAATTTTTCTTTTGCACCTCACAGGCTTTTCCTGTAAAAGGAGGAATATATAACCCTTCAGGTTGTAGTTTTGTATCACCCCCTTAGCAGCAAAGAGTGCCAGGAAGGAACTAAAGGTGAATATTTATCTCTGAGAACAATCAGTAGAGAAACAGAGTGACAAGAGAGAATTGCATGTGCAGAAAGGCCTCTTGGGGAGGAGTATGTGTTGTCAGTTTTCTCCTTTTCTGCAGATTTTGTAGTTACTAACGAAAAAGAAAATCAAAATTAACCTGATTGATTGACTTTTCCATTTAGGTCTGAGTGCCAGCCCTGCAAGTGGGCAAACAATAGCTCAAAAGCACAGATGAGCTGCTTCATTGGTTCCCTGACTTGGGAAGGGGTGGTACTGCAGTGTCCACCCCATGACTTCTTTGCTCCCATTCTCCTGCTGCCTGAGCTCCCTGGTCCACAGAGGATCTCTTACTGAACTCACACAACCAGCAGAAAACGAAGCTGGTTAATTTATAGATATGCATCAATATTTTGGGGTTTCTAGACGAGTGGGTTGAGTAGTCTCTGGGTCTGCCTGCAGCAGCAACAGCAACAACAGCAAACCAGTTCAACCCCATTGGTGACCCATAGAGAAAAGGTTCTCCATTAGATTGGCTAACAGAGACAGGAATGGAAGGTGAGAAAAATAAGGTCCACAAGGACTTAAATCACTGGCTAAAAGTGGATTCCCCCCTTCTTGGCAGGCAGCTCCCTCTTCCACCATACACCAACAGCCTGGCCCTGTGTTGGGACTCGCTCAACAAAGCCTGGTGCCACCCCCAGCCTGGGGGACTGGAGCCCTGCAGTAGGATAACTGCACCAAATGTCCCCATCGGGGGAAAAGGCAGAACTGCCCTCTTCTGGGAAAGCAATGAGACTTTCTGTGTAGTGCAGGGCTGGTGTCTCATCTGGGAGTTGCCATCTGGGGGAAGAGGGTCAGAGAAGAGTGCAGCCATGAGGTCACCACAGCCCTGCATTGTGAGTGCTGCTACAGGCCTGGCCAGGGGCCAGAGTCACCAAGAAAGGCTCTGACATCTGGGCTTCCCTCCCTGTCCCAGTCCTTAGCTCCAGCACTGGAGGGGGTGAAGGACTTTGCTGTTAGTAAAAGGTCAGATCAGGAATGGCTATTAAATTTACAGATAACAATGAAATGGAGAAAGGCAGGATCACTGGAGGTCAAAGATGTGGAATGAGCAATTCCTTACTGAATTGTTTTCAGAGCATTCCTAGGCTGCATGGAAAAAACAATTAAGTGGTCTACTTACAGTATCTAATGTTTTAAGTTTGCTTTAATAGTCCTTTAGAACATTACAATCAGTGCTGCAAGTGCATAAATATCCCCATCTCTTCAACATTTTCTTCTTGACAGGTTAGTTTTCTACCCACAGAGATATTGATGAGACACTTTTGTGCTCCAGATATGTGCATTTTTCTGCATTTTCAAATAGGAACCACCATTATCTTTTTGCAAGCTGAATATTTTTTATACATCATTTACTAGTGACTAATGTGTGCTTCAGCCATGGGCTCCAAGGACTGTCATTTATCTTCCATAATGACCACAAGTTCTTAAAAAACCAGCAACACACTGTCTGCAAAAGATGATCACAGAAGACTCTTAGTTAGAGCCCACGGAAACAGAGCAAAATGCATATTTCGCTTTGAAAACAACAAAGAAAACCCTTATTTCTCTTGTATGAAATTCAATACAGAATAAAAGAAGGTTTCAAGTAATGCCAAAACATACAGAGCTTTTTTCTTGTAGTCAGCTTGTCATCTGAAAAAAAAAACCAATGTAACTCCAGTGAAAATCAAAAGCAGCCTACAACACTAGACTTTCTAGTGTGCTGACTGCCTGGGATTTCTTACTGCCACTGAGTATTTTCTGTATCAATGTTATAAACAACTAGATTTGTATGTTATATTTAGGACAGAACCACTGCAGCCACAGAACACAAAGCACTAATGAGTATTTTGAGCCAAAGTTTCCATATGAAAGTAAATTGGCTTCAGTTTTCCTCAGCAGAAGATGTATCTTTTAAAGCAATCAGATTAGCCATACAGTCTTTCAATGCCCTGCACTGCAGCAGCTGACCAAGTTTGTGCCAGAGCATGCTGCCACATCTCCTAGATGGAAGGTGTCAGGCAAAGAAATTTCCCCTTGGGTTAAACATGAGCAAGAGTGACAGTATTGCAGGCAGAGCTCACGCTTCAGGCCACACAAGCTGAATTTTGTGAACTCTGCCCAAGCTATGCCAGTCAGAATGCTCAAGAAATAAATCCTGGGCAATTCCATGGGTGGCAGAAAGCTTTTGGGTTCTTACAAACACATTGTATTTCCAACTGTTGTCTGAGTCATTCCCAGTGATGAAATGAGCTCATTTTTCACATGTTTTTAATGATTTCAAATGCTCTATTTGACCTTGATTTTCATGGGAAGGAGCTCAGTGCTTATTTGGATGTCTTCTTATAAGCATTTCCTCTTCTATATTACTGGCAGCTCAACGAATATTTTCCCTAGTGCCAAATAAGTTCCAGCTACGCAACAATTTTTCCACATGCTTTCAGCTGCTATAAAACAGCTTTATCTCCATTCTGTGTCTTGGGGTTGAGTTATTTTTTAGTATCTTTCCTCCGATTAATAAAAAGCAATGGAGTGATAAATGTGTATTCTACTCAGTACCCATCACTGTGCATGTATCTTGATGATTCCAAGAGCTCAGCCAGCTCCTACTTCATGCAGGCCCTACTCAGCCTCCTCCTGTCAGCAGGAAAACCTACTGAAAGCATAACCCCAAAGCCCCTTTGTTGGTGCCATCACCAGGTGAAGGAGCAGGTTCTCTGCAGGGAGAGACAAGAGCCAAACTAACAGATATCTCTTTCACTTCTTTGGAGACATTACCCTTTAGTAATATGCACAGAAAGGCAGCATATCTTTCCCTGTCCACTGTGCCTATAATCAGCAGTATTATAAATAATATTGACACCAGATTATTACACAAATGGTCACACTTTGTGTAAACTTGGACAACTTCTGCTTTCAAGTACCTCACAGTTTGATTTGGTACCAGATTCCAGCTGATTGCTGCTCTCACCCTCTCCAGCTTTCCAAGCCTGTCCACTGGAGAAATGTTTCTGATGGACTCTGTTGTTTCCTACCTACAGAGACACCATTCATTGCTTTTGGGTGTAGAGGTCCACAGAAGTAGATTAGGATGGAGATTTTCTAAAGTGATTTGTAATTCTGAATGATTCATTTATGGGTTATATACCCACAATATCTAAAAAGATCAAAGAGATCTGATTTTTAGAGTCTGAGAATTGGGAAAGTGAAGATCATAGCAATTCAATGTCCCTGAAATAAACTTTTCCCATCTTTAAAAGTTACTGATTGGAAAATGTAATTGCAGTGAAGCGTGTGTTCATATCAGAGCCTGTGAGTGTGTTTGCCCAGGTGTGCTCCTCCAAAATACAGTCACTGATAAAGACAGATGGCTTTGACAAGGAACATCAGTCATTTTCAGAAATCTGATAAGGCAACTGTGTGCTCAAATGGCTTTGCATGAGCCCAACAAATGCTGAGCTTGGAGAATATCCTTGTCTCCTTGTGCATTTCATAGCACCAGTAACACGTGCCTTGGGAGTGTTTAATCTATAGTATCAACAGTATTTATGGTGCCTGGAGTTTTACATGGCTGAAGTAATTACTATGATAAATGCCAGCAATATTTTAAAATTAACATTGAAGTTTCTTTCCATTTAGAGGCAGAAGACACCTAATTGGCAAAGACAGGATTACAGTAAATTCTTTTGCTGTTTAGGGTCTGGGTTTGCATAGATAATGTACAGAGAGAACTGTACTTTCATCCTGAAGTCAGTTGGTTTTCTTGATTTCTGGAGCGCTGTAGTGGCCGAAAGATCAGGTTTGGTGGCTGTTTTCCTTGTTTCCCTCCTCAGTGATTTCAGCTTTATTTTTTCCTCAGGGTGGAAGAGTCAAGAAGTCTTCTTTGCCTCAGAGTGTAACCTCCAGCTCAGCTGCCAGAGGGACAGAGAAGTCCCACTCCACCTACTCCTCTGCTACTGCAACATCACACAACCAACAACAACAGAGAAGCTCAAGGATGGTCCCCAGTTTCCTCCAAGTCACTTCCAAAACACTTAAGTGTAGACTTAAAACAAATAGTGTTCTTATCACCCAGAGGTCACTAGAGGACTGGGACAATTCCCTGGCATCCTGGAAGCTATCACCACCATCGATGAAAGAGCATGACTGAACAATGCCCTCCAAAGGAGCAGGTTCAGCCTCCCCCCAGGACTGCTCTGCTGCTGAAACAGCTCATTTGCAACCCAGGAGAGTTTTTCCAGATAAAATGTTACAGTATCACAGTCTAATTCTAATGGTCATTGCATCATACCTGTCTTTTTCCCATTCTTCCAGCTATGTGTTTCTGCTTCTTTGTGACTGGGGTGGTTTTCCTTGTTGGACTGAGTGAACTCACCATCCTGGCAGAAAATTAATGCAGAAAAAAATTGCATTGGCTCATGCAAGGGTCAGGCTGGCAGACCAGGTCTGCTGCTGGGCTGCAAGTAGGGGTGTGGAGGAAAGGAAAAGAGAGGAAGAAGGGAGAGGTCTTTTTTCAGTGAAAATTAATAATTGGGTCAACTTGACCGTGATGTGTGATCATGCCTTTCATTGGGGAAGGGAAATTTCTGTTTCAGAGAACAGCCAAAGAATGCAGTCTTTTCCACCTTCATGATTTCAAATCTACTGTGAAGTCGAATGAGCTAAGAACTATTTTTTAGCAGTAAGATAATTTTGGGGAATGCTCGATTATCTCTGCAAAAGGTACAGATATTTATGCTGCAAAGGCAGAACAGGGAACTCTTCACTGCTTTTAATTCTTCTCTTTCCAGGGAGATCTACAGCTGCTTATAATGTAGGGGGGAAAAAAATGGTTTCTTTCTTGTGTCAAGCAGTTGGTCCTGCCTTTAGTACATCCC
>WAAG01101370.1:0-13198 GCA_013390105.1 Tichodroma muraria
TATATCCATGTTTCACAGATTTCTATTGTGTATCCAAGTCTGTATCTCTGAAGTGTCATAACCCCAGACCACTCACTGCCTCAGAATATTAGGCTATAATAAAGCTGTCTCATTCTCTCACAAAACTGTTTGAGAAAAGAGGGAAATCAGAAAAAAAGATATGTCAGTTGTTGCAGCCAGTGCTGCTTTCAGAGCAACTGCAGGCTTCTCTTCTTCATTTACTGAAGCAGAGATTGGGAAGTCTGCTTGCAATACTTCTAATCAAGGCCTTAGTTATTTATTTATTTGTTTGTTTGTTTATTTATTTGTCCTGAAAAGGAAACAGAAAAAGAGGAGAAGGAAGAAAAAACATGCCATTTATTGTTCTTTAGGTTGCTAAATTGATTGCTTTTTCTTAGGCTAAGGATTAATAGGAGTACAAGGCCAGCACTTAAAAACTATTTCTTTCTCTGTCTGATGACTTGGAGACACAGTAGTAGCAGTATAAATCTTCAGCTTTCTCAATCTAGGAACATGCATGCATAGGACAAAGAATTTTTCTCAACTCTTTATATGAGAATTCAGACATGATACTTTGCTGTTTCAAAACTGAAGGACCCCATCACTGTCACCAGTAGAGCAAGGATAAAATGAAGTACAAGAACGCATAATTTTTCCTTTTGTCCTCAAATCAGCAAGACTGTGGCCTTAGGAACTTGACTGAGGCAGGCATCACTCCAAGTTTAAGTCCACATATTGGTTCATATTTCAAACATGCCACAAGGCCTACACATGGGGATCAGTTACTCAGCCATGATCCAGTTTGCAAGGAAACTATTTCCTACACGGATATGAATGTGCTCAGACCCACAGTGTGCCAAGAGTAAGAGACATAATGTATATAAAAAACAGAATTCAGACATTTTATAGCATTTCTCATTTCACAGCCTGAAAACATAACATGTATTTTTAAAAGCATCTCCAGCATCTTTCTGGGAAATATTTATTATCCAGTTTATTATGCAAAACCTTTGCTTAATGTTGGACAGTAATTTAGCCACGGAAAGTGTTAACCTTTCACAAGATAAGTGATTGATGCAACCTGAACTCATACAGCAGTGTCCATATTTCCCTGTGATGAGGGATGGCACGTTATAAATGTACTGTCCAACTAAGGAATAAAACAAATGCAAGTAAAATTATGAAAGCTTTACGCATTCTCATTATACAAACTTAATCTAAATGGATGTCCTAATATTATTCCAGATGCAATGATAAACCTCCAACCAGCTAGGAATATTTATTGGGAGGATGAATATCATTATTCCATTTAGATTATTTCAGCATTAAGGAATATGGCTTATTCAAGCTGCTGTTGATAAAGCAGCGTGGTAAGGTTAATACTGTAACTGACAATGCTCTGCCAGATTTCACAATATATGGGAAACTTTAATTAGAAGTTTATGAACCTCTAAAAATTCTCCAAAGGGCTTATCCTTCAGAAATGAACTTCGACAAGTAGTCAGCTGAAATACCCAGTGATATGCAGCACTAAGTAAGTGATTGCTGATGTGGATTGGTATGTGGTGGTCTTACACTGACAGGGGCTACCTCCAGCACTTTCACAGCCTCCTTTTGTCTTTGTGCTTCATGAAACATAATTCATTTTGGTTTTAGGGAAGTATTACAGTAATTATATCATGGCTGAAAATCCTGTTCCAAGCCAATGAGTCAGTTAGATGTCAGTCGTGAGGGCAGGATTTCATTCTTTACTTGATGAGGGAGTTGACAGCCATCAAAACAGCATTTCTCTGAAATGTGTTAATTTACTTGATGTTAGTTAACAATGGCTTTGCTCTCCTGACAGAAACTGCTGTAAGCCTGTTGGAATGGCAGAAAAGCAGCGATAAGAAATCTGCATTTGAGGATGTTGTGGAGTCTGTGGATGCTGACATTGATTGTACCTGCTCTGGCAGCTGTAGTTAACCTAAATGCTTTGGCGTTGTGCTATAGACATACTACACAAATAATTGAATAGCTGGACAGATAAGAAGAGAACATAATAGCTGTAGTAAAATATTAAGAAAGGTGCTTGAAGAAAATAAGCCCACTGCAAAGTCAAATGCATTATGTACAGTCTGCACTGCTTAATAAATATGTTCATTAAATAAGTATTCATGTGGTCTCTCTTTATTTGTCCCTATCAACAAAACAATCAGGCCAACTATAATATTATACAGAAATTCTGCTCCCTTTTATCTGCAATATAATTACAGCAGTCCGCTCTTAAAATTATGTTCACTAGGTGATGAAAGGAAAACATGATTACGGCTACTGCTAACATTCCATTGTGCAAAAGATTTCATATTTAGCATACTAAAGACACAGTAAGCATTTGTTTTCTTTTATGTTTTCTGGTAAAGAGCAACGTCTGTTCCTGGAACCATTCTGCAAAAAAATATATTTTACTCCCAGCAAGACCATTAGCCTTAGTACATTCTACAAAGGAATGAATTGGACTGCTAGACTCCCACTGTAGCTTTCCAGAGAGCTATAGTGTGTGACACAGTCCCCATTTTCATTTAAATTTCAATGGATGTGCTGTTGCTTCATGAACTAGCTAAAAGTATGAATAGGAACTCTTTTTTGCTTTACCATCTCCTATTGTATATTTATGAAAATGATGGCTTCAAAAACTTCAGGGAACAATAATACATCAAGTAACATTCCAAATACTCAAAAAAAGCAATATATAGAAAGATATGTAAGATCAATAGCATCATAAAGCTAAAATAAAATACAAGCAGGACAGTCAGACTCTGTTTAACCAGTGAAGAGTCAATCTGCTGCTTTCACCGTGGAGAAAGGTAATTCCCTCCCACCTCGGGGGACCAGGAACAGGTGGCACCTTCAAACCCCCAAGCAATGGCACAATATCTCTTCACCCTGGCTCACAAATCAGCTGTGCACTGAACCATGGTATGTTTTCCATAACAGTCAATAGCAGCCAGCACACTCTTCCAAGAGAAGCCTTAGCACGGGCAAGGTACAGCTGAACCCAAACTCTGTCAGGAAACTGCCATTAAAGAAAATACTTTTCTTTGTAACTAAAAACTGATCTATCAGAAAAATGATTGAAGACTAAATAATTGAGCAATTACAGCATAACACTTCACAGTGCTCTTCTTTCAAGAGCAGAAGCATGAGTAATGTAAGGAGATACTCCTACTCTCTCTCGAGTTGCAGCTCGCCACCAACTTTCAGAAAAGGCCTAGTTTTTCTCCATGTATACCCATAACATCATTACTTCCAGAAGTAAGCCATTACAAGTTTGTTCAAACCAGATGCCTGGTGCATACTCTGGGGCCAAGGGTATTTGCCTCTGCCCTAAGGCCTCTCTCTTGGGGAAAACCTACAAAGGCAAAAGGCAGTTACCTGCCTCTTTCTCTTCCCTCAGCCTTAATTTCTTCTATGTATTGTATTTGAGAATATATGCAAATAGCCAGTGTTCTATTCAACGGCTTTTTTTCACGCATGCATCTTCAAACTAGGATCAGTAACATGAATTCTTGCCCTGTGTTTTTATTTGTAATAAAGCATTCACAAATTGCACAAAAGCTGTGTTTTACTAATTCATCAGAAGTGCTAGACTGCAAAACAAGAGGGGAGATGAAGAATATTGCATTCCACTTTCCCTTGAAATCACACTAGTCTTACACCTGGAGAGTTCTTTTCTTGCTGGTATTGTTTTCACTGTGGCTTATGGGAGATTTGACATTGACTTTCATAGGATCAGACTGTCATCTTTAATCCAACACCTCTCCCTTTAATCCGCTTGTTTACAAAAGAGAAACTTTTTCCAGTCAACCACTTCAGATAAGACAAAGGTAGTAGGGAGAGAAGAAAAATGAAGTTTCATGCTCAACTACTAAAACAGGGATTTAATAACAGCAAAGAGCCATTAGTAAGAGAAGAAATTCTGCTCCCAGGGCAGGGAATTCACTCACCATCACCCCACCGGTACTGCAGCCTGGGCTGGGGTGCAGGCTCGACCAGGGGGAAAGCAGTCACTGGTAAAGCCCAGGCACTGACCTTCCTCTGGTCTGCCCCGGGCATAGGCGGGACACAGCTCTCATTATTTCCGCTTTGAAGGGGCAGCTTCCCTCTCTGTCCATCTCCTGTTCGTTAGTGCCCTCTTGCTGAGACAGCTGGATGCCTTTGACTGCCTGAAAGGCTTCACTGCAGCTGTAAAAATCACAACGTAATCAACATTAGAAAAGCCTGAGGTTGGTAGTGTGCACAACAAAGCAAAAGACTTAGAACTAGCTCATTTTGCCAAAGGAATTAAGAACATTAGCAGTACAAGTGTGAAAAAGCCCCTCCGGAATTTCTAATGCACCACACAGACATTTCCAACCCATCTGGGAGAGTATCTGCAGTCCAGATTTAAACCTCATTTGGAAATCATACCTGTCCTATCTTATAAAGCAAGCCAAAACTATGCACGCAACTGAGTATTAAAATGTGTACTACACAGGCTGAGCTTTTATGCATTCTACTTTTCATTCCTAGTACTTCTCACTTGTATGTATTAATGAATTCTGGACTTTACTGTAGCAACCAAGTAATATAGTCTTGCAATTATGGTACTCTAGTATTGTTTTTTTAAAAAGTGTCAGAAAAAAGATGCAGACCTAAGCACAAGCCAGGATTGAGTCCTAATCCTGCTCTTGCAGCTCTGTAATGTGGTTTTACATGGGGCTGGGGACTTCTGTGTCTCATTTTCTGCATCAGAAAGATATGACTACTTACCTACTTGATGGAGTCAGAAATGCTTATGAATTTATAGTCCCATATGTTTTTTGCGAGTTCTTCAGTGATTCTAGAAATGAAAAGTAAATTTTTCCACTAGATCTCCTAACCACATGAGTATGTTTTATTGCTAAGTTGAAGGTTTTCATTTTCAGATTCATCCAACTGTAAAATAACTATACATTTGGAAAAAATCAAAACAATATACTTAATTTGTTCACGGTCAGCTTTGGTTAAACCTTAGTGGATTATTCCTAAAAGCCTGGAATCGGATGGTGCTATTACAGACGGATAGGAAAAAAGGCTATCAGAGTCAGAGCCTTTTGTATCCTAGACAAAGACAACAAACCTTTTGTCCATCAGACCTGGCTCTTTAGATTCACTAATTTTAAATGACACAGTGACTCTCAGGAAAGCACGTTCATTCTGCTCCAGAGAAAAGAGCTGCAGTGTAATAGGAAAGGACAAAAATCACTAATACCAGACCCCTCCTGGAAATGAAATGCTGGCTACACAGCGTGAGCATTAAAAAAATAGCATCTACAATTCTAACCCAACTGAAGCCAATGGTTAAACTCAACAGAGCTAGGCTTTTACTCAGCATGTTTGAATGAGTTATTAAATGAACTTTAGTTGTCCCTAAAAATAAATGTGCTGTGCGGATCTAAGTGCAGCTGATGAATAAGAAACCTCAGGAATCTAGCAAATACAGTAGTTAGGGCTAAAACCAGAGACAGCTCAGAAGGTTGCAGAAGTGAGTAGCTATTAGCAGCTGAGTTTTATGTCAAATCTCAAGGTCTCTCATGCCATCTACTGGCTTTTTTCTTTAGTTACAATGGTTTAATTTTTTTTTCTTTAGTTTTTTTTATAGGTCTGATATATTCCAAGTAGTTTCACATAAATTCCAATCAAGGTATGGGGTGGGGTGTTTTTCCCTCTTATCTCCACACTCGATTACTATGTGATACTTTTTCCTGTAAGTACATTACAGTTTGGTACCATTCTGAATACCATTTCACGTTGTCTCCAGAGGAAAAAGACATTGCATAAGACATTCTTATTTCTGGTATTGCTGGATAGGCAATAATTATACTGCAAGCAGTACAGGGAGAACAGTTTACTAAGGAAATCCAAAGCTGTTCAAAAATAGTACTTACAGCTCATCCTGAATCAGTGTGAGAATGTTGTTATTTTGGTACCTGAAAATGCTTAATGTACAGAAAAAATCTGGTTATCCCTCTTTTTTCACTTGCAGTTCACTTAGCTGTGAATTCACAGCAAACACTTCTATATTTCCTAATATTATTAAGCTGCCTTTCAGATGGGGTTTGGGAAGCAGGAATTATTTATATTGACAGATCTGATCACAGAGTTTTCCCTTCATTATCTGTGGCTTGTCTCTTCTTGCTGCCCTGGTTTCCCTTCCCTATTTATGCATCCACTGATCTGGTCAGGACAAATGCAGGCACCTCAGCACACCCTCACCTGTTCCTGGGAGAGCAGGCACTGCTACAGCTGTGCACCATGCCCCATTTATCTAGGCATCTTCAGAATTCACAGTGTACCCCAGGTTAAAATATCAATGAGCTGAAAATTTTTGAGCTTTACAAATTTGCTCCCTTTCTTTTCTGGGCTTTCCTTCTGCAGTGCCTTTCATTCATCTATGATCACAAACAGGCTGAGGCAGGGGCATATGTTACACCCTAGTTGTTGTAAAGGTGATGGCAGGGTTGGGGTTCAGACCCCAGAACATCCAAGTTTGAACACCCAAAACATCAATGGATTATTTTGGATGACTCCAATTGCCATCTGCATACTATAGGCAAAATTAAGTCAAAATCTTTACAGTAGCAGCTAACCCAAGTGTACTTGGGTCCTCTTACTGAAAAGCTATATTCTCCACAATCTTTGATTCATTTGATCATTAGGTAAATTGAGAGTGCTTTGGAGAAAAATACTAATGGGAGACTTGCATCATCAGACCCCAAGTCCTGCATAAACTCTGCAAGGGTCACTGTAACAAGTATAGTGCTAAATTAGGGTGCTGAAATAATAATCCTCAGGCTTTTGCCACATCTCTGTTTTGTTTCACTTTGAAAAATGATCACAGTTTCTTTTCATACTGAAGCTTCAGGACATTTGCATGACTCTTAAAATTTTCTTGGGAATGAAATTAATTTCAAAACAGAGCAAATGATGAAAAACACATTAAATATTGTCACTAGCTCCCTCAAACTTATCTCCATTTTTTTCACATTATTTCCTCCATGTATCTTCTTAACCTTCATGAGATAAAGTAACTCAACATTCCTTATAGACATTAAATGAAACAATATTTAAATGCCTAGTATAACTGTGGCAATATCTGTCTCTTATGTGGTTGAGAATTTATTCTAATTAGAGCTGCTTTGATGTTTTGTTTTTTGCCAGCTGATAAAAAAGATAATTACAGCAAGAAAGCAGAGAAGAGAATTTGGGCTGAATAAGCTAACATGCTAGAATTCTACACAGATTCCTGCTTCTGTGATCAAAACAAAACTATTAATATTCAAGATCTGTTCACGATTTGATCTGTTCATGATTACAGATTAGATTCACTATGGGCATAAGAGATTAATACAAACTCAGGCTGGGGCTAGAGCTGACAGACAAGTGCTTGTCTCACTATGGCATTAACTTGCCTACATTACTGCAGACTCCATGCAGATATATCAGTATCTCTGAACATTTCACTTTTGAGAAATAACATCACTTCCTTGTGATCTACACCATGAGTCATGGTGCCCCCACTGTCTCTGGCATTCCAAGTCACTGTATTACAGGGCCTGACTTTCCTGTGTCTGGATCATAGTGTTCATCCCAGAGCAATGTGCTGAATTCTGTTACTAAGGAGAGTAAAGCATTTCGGGTGGGATCTAAGGCATCTTTCCCTCCAGCCCCATACCTGCCAAGACTTCAATAGGAAATGCTGAAGATGTCGTCATACACACGTCATTCCAGGGCCCTGGGCTCCCTGGGAACAGTTTTCCATACCTGAAATCACCTTCTAGGTTTTGGCACATACATTGCCCATTCTGAAACACAGCTGGGGTGGTGGGCCAGGGAAGGAGGCTCACATCTCAGATGATTGCTCAACCTGTTAAATCAGAGTATGAAAACAGGCATAAGCATAATCACAGGTGGAGTATAGAGAAAAGAACAAATTGTGTGACGCTTTTCATATCAAACATGTGAGAAGGGGCTGAGCCCTGCAGATTTTCCACCATTTCTGAGCAAAGGCAAGGCTGCATTATAGGATTCTGGAGAGCTCTACAGATTGTGAAAATTAGGCAGTGAAAGATTTCACTATTTAAAAGTATAGAAGGGAGTATTAAGGATTTCAGTCTTGAGTATAAGCACCTGCATTGTATCTAAGTCCTTTCCTCTGTGAAGCTGGGCATCACTCTCTACAACACTACAGCTTCACGTTGGAAAATCCTAATGCAACCAAACTGAAATGCTCCAGAGGAATTAATTGGTGACCTTGCCTGACAGACCAAAATATTTCTGGCAGGCAGGTTGTCCCCTTTGCCAAGTCCTCAGATCCCCAGCTGCAGCCATACGGATTACACTGCTTCCTGGGCCGGGTAAGGTTGCCAGCTCCGAGTCCAGCTAGCAGCCAACTCCCCCACGCTGCCTCCTGCCTTCAGCTTGGCTCTGCAGGCTCCTGAGCGTGCCCAGGGCCAGCTGGTTAGCACCAGGCAGACAGGGAACCTGGCACTGCCCCCACCTTTTGGCCAGCTGGTAGATCAACAAAATGGATTGCTCCACTCATGAGAAATTCTTGGATGCCGACATCCCCCTCCCGGGCAGAGCGAGGCGCGATGTGACAGCCCCAAACTGCCCTGGGGAGCGGATTCTTTCTGCAGCACCTGCAGGCTGCTCTCTGCCTCACCTTCTTCACTCGGGCAGGGGACACAGGAGCTTTTCAGGGGTGCTCTGATGAAGTTATTCCATTTATATTTCTCTAAGGATCTGAAGCTCAAGGCACTAGATTTTTTGCACATCATTTGGTATCCCATTTCAGCTTTCTCTTAATGGCACAGACTGGCTGAATTAAAGGTCATGGTTTAGGTTATAGGCACAGGCAAATCTCTGTGCTCTGTGTTCTACCAAATCTGCAGCTTTACGTGAACACCTACAGAGCAAACCCTGTCCTGTCCAAGCAGAATCATAGCTCAGAGTACAGTATGGCTCTAGGTCATGTCAATATAAATATAAAAATAATTAAGAAGGATTTCTCATTTCTTTTACAGCTTCTTTTATCAATTCTAAGGGTAACTCCTTTATGGTACAAACATTTGAATGTCACCTTCACTCACTTGCTGCATGTTTTCAGCATAGTACCGAAGACTAGTTGAAATGTGTAAGTTTTTGCTCTTCCTGAGCTTGGTTCTCCTTAAAAGTCTCATTTTAAAGTTTTTTAATTATTTATATATGCATCTGATTTGTTCTGAAATCAGTGATCAGGACTCTATGCCCAAATGGCCCTGTAGCAGCAATAGAAATATTTCCTGTAATTGTGTCCACCCCTTCACCATTGTTCCAGTCATGAAGTCCCCTTTTAACTGCAGCTCCACATGGAGCAGAAGAGACAAGCAGTGCCCCAACAGCTTACATTTGCATAACCTCTGGGCTGGACACAGTGTGAGTTTTTCACAACTGCTAGCTGGAAATGTATTTGTTTAGCCAAGCTGCCAAAATTCATATTTTAGCTTGGGAATTCTCTCATCCAATAAGGTTCTCATTACACTTCCACTGTTCTACAAGCACTGCATCCTAAGGTAATCAAGATGGTAATAAATGGTGCTTTTTAAAAACCAATGGCCCTGAGTCATAGGTGTTTGGAATACAGATGGAGTGGGATCACCCAGAGTCATCCCCTCAGGATGATACCTGGTAATTTCCTCATTACATCATCCTTAAATGTCAACCATTTCCTCTATAGTTGCACTAACACTGAAAACATGAGCCTTGCTGTTTTCCTCCACATCAATATGCACTTAAGGAAAAAAGGGAAAACAGTTTCCTCTGCTGCAAAAATGTTGATAGATCTTTTAAAACACTATATGAGAAATAAAATGTGTGGCAGAGTCTGCCTTACTATTTTAATGTCTCAAGACTGAAAACTGCAATAATTTTTCTGAATGACAAACCAAGCGCTTTTCTTGCTTGGTGATCACACAGCAATTTCACAGCTACTGGGTTTCATTACCCTCTTCCTTCCTCAGAAGATTTCATTCCTACGAAAAGACCTTTCCTACTTAAAGTTCTTCTCCTTGCCTGAATTCTGCATTATGCTATTTGTAGGGCTTATTTTTCCCTTGTTAGTCAGTAAGCAGGGTTGTCAGGAAACCACTACATAATCAAGTGTGTCTCAACAAGCTGAACAGATTACTACAGCAAACCCTCAGGAAACCAAACTGCAGCCCCCTCTGCTCCTACCACCTGCTGCTGCATTTACCTTCTAGATAAGAGACTTGGTCTCCTCTATGATTTTACCCTTGAGGGAATGGAGCAGCAGGAAATAGGTTTACTCACACTTCGCCCTGACCTCTAGGAGAGAGGAAGCCTTCCTTGTACAGTTATATGCTCACAGTAGAGGCTGATAAATTGACAGAACCAGAACAAACAGCAGAGTTAAATAAAATCCATTAGTGATGTTCTCTGCCCCTCTTGGCCGCTTCCGGGGGTCCATCAGCTGCAAACTCACTGCCACTAGAGGGCAAACATGACCAAGCCATTTAACAAAATCAATCCCTGTACATTAATATATAGTCAGTTTTCATTATGGCTAATTTTGTGAGGAGAAGCCTCTTTGCCTGCGTGCACCTTCAGAAAGGATACCGTGACGGTATCTTCTGTTAGAGACATGGGTGTCAGACATACTCAAAATATTCATGGTTGGAACTCTCCCAAAACACATGGACACTATTACACGTGTCCCTAAAAAATTTTATAATTGCAAGCAAGCAAAACACTCTCCTCAGCTATTCAAGTAAAAATATGGTATATGCATTGATGTCCTTCAAACCAATACAAGCGGAAACAAACTGTATCTTTTACACCCTATGGAAAAGAATTATTTTGAAAAAACGTATTCACAGTAACCAGTCAGAAGGCTTCCAGAAAACTGCTGAGATCCCACTCTAGGTGTTTCCTACTAATGCAGGTGATACAATGAGACATCCAGACCGACTCCCTCTTCAAGGCTCTTGTCTGACTTTCATCTCATTCTGAATGAGCACACAGGCAGCTCAAGTCTTGTGCAGTAACTCTTCATAATGGCTTCAGGGTTTGTATGTGGAGTTAGTTATTATCACATAACATGGACACGTGTTTAGCTATTCAACTATTTGAGATACAGAAGGTAGTTCCTAGTGCAGCAAAGTGAAAGGAGAAAGTAAAGAAAACTGTGTAGGGAATCATTCAAGATGTATTTTAAACTATGAAGAAGAAATAGTACTTGGTAATTTCTTGAAAGATTTGTGCAGGTGATTTTTCTAATGGAAAGAAATGATAGGTTTAGAAAGATCCTGCAGAATTGGTATCAAAGTTCAGAAGCTGGTAAGTCTGTTATCTCTTTAATGTAAGCAAGGCAATATTTTTTGTTAACAGGAGGTCCAGCTCCCTAACTGCAATGAAATTCAGTCTCTGGAGTTGCATTTGCCTCTGGTATCAGCAAGTGACCTCCCAACATCAGGATTTTACAAAGATTAGCCCAGCAAGCACATAAAATGTCAAAAGCTACAGGAAATTTTCAGCATTTTCCTCCAGCTTCTCAGAATGAAAGTTATCAAAGTAGCTGTCTGCTAAACATATCATCTGACTTACTATAGAAAGAAGGATGTCAACACTGCATGTCAAATCCAACACTGAGATATATTTTTTAATGGGCAGGATCTGACTTGGATCCCAAATCTCTCTCCAATTACCTGCATCTGTAGGAAAGGTACAAAAGGATTCATCTTAAAGAGGTCTCAAACTATCTTCTAGCCTTGCTTTTTGTGACAAAACCAAAGTAAAAATCTTAGGAAAATATTTTCAAAGGCATTTTTTGAGGAAGCTGTAAGTGTTAGCTGCTTCCCTGCCTTCACACCAGCAATGGTGCCATGTGGGGGAGTTTGGCCAAAGATATTTGCTTTCAGCCAACACCTTTCCTGGGTGTCCGGTGATCCTTCCCACATGAACTCCAGCCCTCTATCAGCAGCCAGACACCAGGACACCCAGTAGCTTTCAGGAAAAGTTTCACAGGTGGGTAATGCCACCAGAACAATTCATCTACTACTGCAGCCTATTGCCTTCAGAGAAAGTGTTTGGGACAACACAATGAGAATTGAAATTACTCTGCATCATCTCTTAGCCAGAGACCCTCCAAACATAGGGAGAGAGAGGACAGAAATGTAAGAACAAAATAAAAAAAATAAAAAAATGGGCACTTTCAAGATGTTTCAGCTTGATAGGCTTAACCTCTTGAGTATGCCAGTGGCCCCCTGCCACGGCCACCAAGGACATGCCATGGCAGTGGGAACAGATGCTGCTTCCTGAAACCAATGTTCACACAACTGCAAGAAGCAAGTTAATTCATTCCTGCCAGCATAGACTATCATCTGTTCCTTGCTAGTTTTCTTCCTGTTCAAAGCATACCTCAAAAACAAGCAATAATTTGACCTGAAGTCTAAATTTTGCTACAAGAGCTTCAGCTTCCGGGAGCCCTTCCCACAGGTTAAGCGAAGTCATGTCAGTCAGGTGTGAGAGTCACCATGTTTCATAGCTGGTTTCTCAGCCATCCCCCTATCCCCCTGTAGATGGTCACTTCAGAGCTATATCCAGCCACTGCATCTAATTAATTATCCAGTATTAGCCCAAGAGCAGGTCTACAGATGCAAATCACAAGTAATGCTACTTTAGGATTATGACATGTGATCCTTTATATCCTTCTTTTTGTGTGCCATTTTTACACCCACACAAGGTATGTACAGAGCCCTGGTGTCTCTTTTTACAAAAATGTCATGAGTGTCCACAGAAGGGAAAAAAAGGAGACACAAGCCCTTAAGGCTAAAGCAAAATTTTTGCCTTTGTAACTAAACCTTATTCCCTCCTGGATTAGATTCACCAAGCATACAAAGATGTGCTTTTGTGGCCCAGAAAAGAAAAGCTCTGGACAGGTTTTGCAAGTGTCCCTACGGAATCTTAAGTGGAACGTGAAGAACTGCTCACATTTAAGCCAGTAGCGTGCAGGTGTTAGGGAATGAGACAGCACACCATCTAACAGCCAGCATACCTCACTCCCTTTCTCCTTCTTTCCCTAACTATGCACGAGAATTTAAAGGAAAAAAAATGAAAATAAAGGGATTTTTGTAGAAGG